>RJWM01007048.1:0-80308 GCA_004363535.1 Dasyprocta punctata | reverse complement strand
TCCACGGTAGCAGGGAAAAGGAGAAGGGTATACACAGAGAAAGAAAACATTAAATTGTGCTTAAGTCAGCAGGGAAAGTAAAAACAGCTTAATTTATAAAGAGTATGAGTAAAGATTGTCAGGATGGTAAAAAAAAAAAAAGAGTAAGACAAATACATGTTAACACTTAAACTTAGAAAAGTTGACTTCATCTTCCTGTTCCTCTGCTTGTTTGCTGGTTAGACAAAATGTAACACTTGTTTGAAACAGGGGAGAGGAAAGAATTAGATCACCAAAACATTCAATCTATAGTAAGTGCTCAAGAAATAGTAGGTTTTACTATTTTATTATTTTTGTTGGTTTTTTGTTACTTTATCTTTAAGAGATGTAAATTAGTTTACAGAATACAAAATTAGCAATTAACTTCTTTGTTTTTCCTTTCTTAAAGTTTTTTATTTTTTATTTTAAAGAGGATAAAACCAAGGAAAATAAAGCAGAATAAAACCAATCAAAATAAACCAGTATAAGTGATACAGAACTTCAAGACCTTATAAAAACAACAATAGTTACCATAATGCCATTTGTTACCTTCAAGTAGCTGCAGATATCTTCAGACACAGTAAAAATTGAACAGAATAGAATAGAAGCAATAAAAACAAAACAATGAATGCAATAAGGGACTTCAAAACAAACCAATAGTAAATCCAAAATGGCTACCATAATATGTCTTGCTGTCTTTCAAATAGCTGCTCATGCCATCAGATTTGACGTAATCAAACAAAACAAAAAAGAATAAAACCCAACCCAACAAAACAATGAAAATGATATGGTTTCCCTGCCAGGATCGCTTCCTGGTGAGGCCTGGTTGTCTCCCCCCACAGTCTGCAAATGGCAGAGACTCACAGAGAGAGGCTTGGGTGTGGCTGCCCCACTCTGGCAGCAGCCCACACATAGCACTGGTTTCCAGGTGGGGATCACCTCCTGGTGAGACTGAGGCCTGGTTCTCTTCCTCCACAATCTGCGAATGGTGTTGACTTCTTAACTTCTTACAACACTAATGTGCAGTACCATTGAATTTGGAGTAAAAAGAACCCTAGCCTAGCATTACTGATGGATGTGCGACTATTTGAGAAAAAAATCACAAATACATATGAAGAGCTTTAAAAATTAATGTTCATCCATTTTAATTCGCTGAGTGTATTTCTAGGCATCTATCCAAAGTAAATATTCACCAATATGTAAGAAAAACTATTTATGCATCACAATATTTACTACAATATCACTTCTGATGGAAAACTGAGAACAAAAAGATTTTAATCAGGCAACTATTAAAAATTGTGCCTGCTGAGTATTTAGAATAATGATATATGAATGAATACATAAAAGAGAATATAAAAACTGTGTGTTATAATCATAACAAGGATTATCTGTATAAATATAAAAAAATCTACACAACAATTTTGGATGATAGGACTATATATAATTTTTTGCCATTTATTACTTTTTATTATTTTCCAAAATAAACATTAATTACCTCTGTCATAGAAAAACAAAGTTTATACAAACAGTGGTTGGCTAACACTGAGGTTGGGATGGTTGGGGAAATTCCTCCCGTCCTTCTGCCTCTGCTGGAATTGTTTGAAAATGTTTCCTCTCTGCAGCAAGAGCACAAAAGGACCACTGTGCTCGTGTGCTAACAGCCCTTTGCTCTTTTATGGCAGGGGACAATAAGGATTGTGACCTGGAGTGTATCCCAAGTAGCACCCCAAGCCAACAGTCATGTCTCACAAGGCAGAGTCTTGTGGAAGGAAAACACTCCCCGATCTTTTGGGACTTCCTAAATGTGATGACATTTGCCACCTGCCAGGCCTCTCCTTGCCAGTCCTGCTATCACCTGTCACCTTCTGTCCTTTTCCTCTCAGCTCCCGCGCACGCCGCGCTGTCTGGCTACCGGTCTCTCCCGACCCTTGATGGGACCGTTCCTGGCCAGTGTCTCATTTCCTCCAGAAATCAGAAGTCCAAAAAATCGGACCTTGTGCAGTTTTCTTCCATGGACAAAGAGATTCCTCACTTATATCTGCATTAAAGGTCTCTGGTATTCTTATTCTCTCTCTGTGTGTCTCTATCTCTGTTTCTAAATTTCTCACTCTATCTTTTTCTCTCTCTCTGTCTTTCTCTCCCCTCTTTTTTTTTCATTTAATTATAGTTCTTTTTTTATTTTTAAGTTTCTCTATTAACCTGAATTAAAGGTAATTTTAGTATTTAACATATATATATAGATTTATATATATAGATATGGCACAGACTTGTATATATATGGTACATATATTATGGAATACCATGTAATGTTTGATTCCTATATATATTGTGTAAAGTTCAAATCAGATTAAACATGATTTTCTTCTCAAACATTTATCATGTCATTATAGGGAAAACTTTCAAAATTCTTTCATAAAGCTTTTTGTTACATACAGTGCATTACTATTATCCACAGTCAACATACCATGCAGTAGAATCCCAAAGCTTCTCGCTCCTGTAACTTAGCACCCACTGATCAACAATTCTCCATCTCCCCTCCATTCTGCCTGGCCTCTGGCAACCACCATTCTAGTCTCAGCTTCTGAGAGCCACAGTTTTTGATGACACACTTGAATAACATCATGCAGTACTCATCTTTCTGTACCTCGTTTATTTAACTTGATGATCTCTTCTTGTATACGTATTACCACAAATTACAGAATTTCATTACTTCTGTGATTGAATAGTGTTCCATTAGGTATAAGTACTACATTTTCCTTACCAGTCACCAGTCGATAGAATCTTAGGCTGTTGCCATTTCTTGCCTATGTGACCAGCGCTGCAGTGAACACAGGAGTACAGATGTCTCTTTTGCATGCGCTTTATTTCCTTTGGATAAATAACCAGTGGTGGGCTTGCTTGATCATGTAGTAGTTCTCATTCTAGTTTTCTGAGGAACAGTCATTCTATTTTCCATTATGGTTGCGTTAATGTACATTAATGTAATGTACAAACAATACAAAAGTGTTCTTTTTTTCTCCAAGTCTTTGTCAGCATTTGTGACCATTTGTCTTTTAATTAGTGTCTTGGTTACTTATTTTTTTTTCTCATTGCTGAGACAAAATACCTGATGCCCAAAATTAGGGAAGGGAAGTTTTATTTAGCTCACAGTTTGTGGAGGTTTCAGTCCATACTCAGCTGGTTCCTAGGAAGGGTGGTGTGGCAGAGAAGCAACAGTTCATGGCAGCCAGAAGACAGCAAAAGCAGTAAGAGCAAAATAGAGAGGAGAATGAGAGAAGACTCTCTTTGTCCCTTATATTATAGGTAGGCTACACACCCTAGGGTGAGTATAGCACTCGCACCCATAATCCCAGCATTGGACCATGAATCAGTTGCAAATCCTAGAAGCCTGTCCCCATGACTGCATGAGGCTTTGGGGGGACATCCAGACTCAAATCATAACATTCTACTTCTGGCCCCTAAATACTCATGCACACCCTTTATGAAAAAGGCATTTAGTCCATTTTCAAGAGTTGGCAAAGTCCTAACAGCTTTATCATTGCTGAAAAGTCCAAGTCCCAAGTCTCTTCTGAGATCTAAGGCAAAGTCTTAACTGTGACACCCTGTACAAATGAAAAGAAAGTTAAACACTTCCAACATACAATAGTACAAGATAAACATTCCCATTCCAAAGGGTACAAACAGGGAGATACAAAGGATTGGTATCTAAAGCATATCCAAAATCCAGCAGGACAAACATTAAGTCCTGAGTTCCATGTGGAACATCTAAAGCAATCTGTCATCAGTGAGGAGCTCCAAAAAGCTTATGTGGCTCCACTCCTATGACATTTCAAGTGGTTGTAACCACCAGGGCTTCTCTCTTAGGCCTGCTCTGCTCAATCCTGGCAGCTTTCCTTAGATGATCCATGTTCCTGGCTTTTCCAGACTTCTGGGGTCTCCACTGTCCCTTTGGCTTCATCCTCACAGCTTCACACATTGCCCCCTGAGGGACACACTTCCTGGCCTCCCAGGCTGCCTTCTGAAATCTGGGTAGAAGCCTTTCTAACCTCAGAATCCTTGCACTCTCCATGCACCTAAAACCAGCACCATGTAGATGATGCCAAGCTCTGCTGCCAGCTGGAGCAGTAGCCTAGCTTTGTTCTCTCTTGGCTGTAGGGCTCAAGTACCTGAATCACTGGGCACTCTGAATCCAATTCCAAGGAACAAATTCTCTAGACTGCCACCATTCTGGAACCTGGTGCAGCTGCTACCATTTTGCAACATGCTGTGGCTACTGCCACCATTCTGGAACATAATGTTGCTATGACCCTTCTAGAACATGATGCTCTAAGGCTTTCCCCTCAAAGGAAAGCCTTTCACTTTTGAAGTTCTGAGGCTGCAAAAGGTGAAGACTTGCTGCTTCTTGTGATGCCCTCAGGCCATCTTTTCTATTCTGTTCCTTCTCAACAATCAAGATCTCCTCAGCTCTCTCTGTGTAGTCCACAGCTTTACTGTTTTCTTTCTGGCCAAATTCACATTTTAAATCATCCTGCTGGGCTCTTTGCTCTTGATTTGCAACATAAATCTGGCTAAAAGTCCCCAACAATAGCCACATCAGAGCCTTAACATTCAACTGCCTTGAAATTTCTTCTGCCAGATTGATTAGTCCACTACCCTTAATCTTTGTCCCAGGCAAAGTCTCTGGACACAAGAAAAATGTAGACAGACTTTTCTGCTGAGCTATAACACACATCTCCTAAACTCCAACAATTAATGCAGTCTTCTTCCCAGCAGAAACCTCTCAAGCCTGGTCTTTCCTTAAAGGATTTCTATCAGCCTTTTGGTCTTCTGAGCTCTGACCAGAATCTCCTATACAGAACAGCCTAAGGCATTACAGCTCTACTTTTTCAGACAACATCTCTGAACCTTTCCAAACTCTTCCCACAAGTCATTCCCAAAGGCTCTTGAACCACATGGTCAGGTATAGTCACAGCAGCAACCCCACCTCTCTGGTACCAAAGTCTGTGTTGGTTACTTTTGTCTCACTGCTGAGACAAAATACTCAATGCCAAAGATGAAGGAAGGAAAGGTTTATTTAGCTCACAGTTTGTGAAGGTTTCAATGCATACTCAACTGGCTCCAAGGAGAGTGGCACATGGCAGAGGGTAACAGTTCATGGCAGCAAAAGCAACAAGAGCAAAAAGGGAAGAACATGCAGGGAAGACTCTTTCTGTCCCTTATATTGTATGTAGGCCACAACCACTTAGGTGTAATACTCACACTCCTAATCCCAGCATTGGACCATGAATCAATCACAAATTCTAGAAGCCTGTCTGCACGAGTGCATGAGTTTTTAGGGGCACATCCAGACACAAACCATAACAGTCTTTCTGCTGAAAATAGTTAGTTTTAATATTGATATGAGTTGCTGCTTTATTTTCTTGTTTCTAAAGCTTTTTTGTTTTCCACAGTGTTTACATTCTCTACAGGTAAATATTCATGGTAATATGTAAAGGGAAGACATTATCTTTCTCAGGTGAAATACTTTTCCACCTTTCTGGAGCTATGTCCTGTCCCTCTGCCCACTGAAACCTGAATTAGTTATTAATGTTATTTCTACTATGGTCCCAAGGTAATTTCAGATATTAAATTCCTCCAGTATACATTCTTGCATCATCAATATCATATATGAATCTTAAGGAGAATCCCTCTAACCTGTACCTAGCTTATAGTCTATATCTATTCCACAAGCTTATATATATATCACCATTTATCTTTCTCTTTTCAGTTTCAGCACTGACAACATTTGCGGGTGCCTGTTTTTTCAACTATGATTTTTTAAGAACACATGAAATGCATTGTAGTTTTAATACATGTTTTTCGTAACAAATGATGCTGAGAATCTTTTCATGGGCTTATTAGAAATTTATGTCTCCTTCAGTGAAATACATATTTAAGTCTTTTGCCTATATTTTTTCTGTATAGTTTTCCTTTTAGTTATTTACAAGAATTCTTTATGTTTCAAAGAAATAAATTCTTTATCCAATAAATGATTTCAAAAATTTCTTGCAAGTGCATCTTTTCATTTGCTTAATGGTATCTTTTGAAGTGCAAAAGTTCAATTTTATTTTACTGTAATTAACCAATTTTTTTCTCCTATGATTCACATGTTTGGCATCATCCTTAAAAACTCATTGCCTAGCCCAAAGTCTTAAAGAGTTTTCTTCTACATTTTTTCTAAAAGTTTTATAGTTTAGCACTGATATTTAGATGTGTAACACATTTTGAGCTTTTTTGGAGGTGGTATAATTAAGCTAAGGATCTAAATTCAGCTTTTCACATGTGGATATCCAGTAGCACCATTTGTTGGAAAGAATTTCATTTCTTTGCTGTCTTAGGACCTTTGTTAAGAATCAAGATGGTCATGCATGCAAGGTTCTATTTCTGGAAATTCATTTTGTTCCATTCATCCCTATGCTTATCCTCATATATAACACGCTGATTTTAGTACTGAAGTTTTACAGCAGGTATTGAAATCATGTAGGAAAGTCCTCTTTGTTCTTCTTTTCCAAGATTGTTTTGCCTTAACTCTGATATTAATGTAGCTACTCCAGATCTCTTAAGCACTGTTTGCATGGTACACTTTTTTCCATTACTTCACTTTAAACCCTTTTGGTTCTTTGAATCTTGGTTTCATTTCTGGTTAAATAGCATAATGTTAGATCTTTCTCTTTGATATTTTGACAATCTGCTTTCTGACTGGTGTGCCTAGTCCATTCACATTTAGTGTAATTATTGGTCTGGCAGGATTAAGAGCTATCATTTTGCTATATTTTTCTATTTGTTCCATACCTTTTTTGTTTCTCTGTTTCACTTTTAGAACTTATTCTTCTGCTAAATTTTTACTGTGTTTGAGATTTTATTTCCATGGTTGAGCTAGGGGTTATAATATACATCTTAACTATCATAATTTTCTTCAAAATGGTACTAACAGTTCTGTTAAATACATAAATGGTACCTTGTGTCTCTTCCTTCCTCCCATTTCGTGCTATTATTATCACATATACCCATGTAGGTTACATACCCCACACTACAGTGTGTCTTTTAAAGGGGTCAAGAGCAACTTAAACAACACTCAAATACAAGGAGCCTTCTCTGGCACCAGAGCACAGATTTGATGCTCAAGGTCTGCCGTGACAGACTCCTCCAGTGCACAGAACCGGGGATGGAGAAAGGAGAGGTGGACACTGCCTAGGTAAGAGCACCACGGACTCGGGCCTCTTTTGTCTGAAGTTCAGTAGCTTTCAGGGATAAGTCCTTTGTGCGGGGCAGGGGACTGTTTTTTAAATAAGCATCTGGCCAATTTCTCCTGTTGGCAAATGGCTGTTTTAACTGTTTTATTCAGCTTCATACTGCTTTGAAGAGAAAAGATTTATTGACTTCCTTACTACATGATGGTAGAGAGACATCTTACTCATGCTCTCTCTCACTTTCAAAAGGTGTGGCTCAAGCAGATGGCACAGAGGCTGCAATTGGAAGGAAGAAATAGGAAAAGATGACAGCGTTGTTTTACATGTTACTGTAGTATGACTTATTTTTCAAGATCTGCGAGGCTTCCAAATAGATATCTTTTACTTCTCTCAAATTTTGGAAAGACTTAGGTTAATGTGTAAGTCCAGAAGTTTAATTTTTTTAATTAAGAAAAAACTAACATCTATGCAAACAATTCTTAGGGGTATAGCAAGGGTTAGGGTAAAAAATTATGATGTTAGGGAATTTGGAACAATTCGTTCCTCTACTTCCACTTACCAGTTGGAGAAGCAAAAATGGTACTTAGCTTAAAAGTGTTGGATGGAGTAAATATGATAATTAGGAGAACAACTAGGTTGGTGTCAACAAATAATTATTCCTGGATAGACATTTATTTTCTATTATAGTATTTTTCCAGCCTTTCAGGAAGTTCCTCTGCTTGCCTTCACTTCTAGGAAAGGGTTTACATTACATTATTTAGAGAGCATAAGTAAATCTTGTACTTTTACTTAAAACATTCTCACTTCAAGCAATAAGTCTGACTTTTGAATCAGAGCATTGATTAGGAAAATTTTTCTCTCAAAAAATGTAGGCATCAGCAAAAGTATACATTTGTTCAGCTTTATTCTTGAAACAAGAAACTTTTTTTTACAGATTTCTGGTAATGTGGGCAACATTATTAGATTGACGCAAATGAAATTAATGATATACTGCCATGTTGATATATAATAATGGCAATTTCATGAATTTCAACCTACTTTTAGAAGGAGAGCTGAATTAGAAGCCAGGAGAAAGAACATTATTCTGCCACTCACCAGCTACCAGAGGGGTCTACTCTGCGATCCTATTGCCTTTCCTAAGGGGTAGGGTGCTTCTGACTAGATCTCTACATAAGCGTTTTTCCACTGTCCTGGACCCAATCTAATTTCTGACAATATTTGATGTTTGTGGACAGATCAATAACCTGTCTTGGTGGCGCAGGGAATTTTCACAATCCCATGGAGTGACTCATGTTTTGGTCAGTTCTTAGAGAAGAGAATTAGCACTGACCTCCAGTCCTCCAGAAATTTTCCCAAGTGGTTGATCTTCATAGCAACAAAAGACTTTCTGAGGTATTTTAATAATTTTCTCTCAAACAAGCACATTCTTGGCTAAGTGTATATTTTTCAAAAATAATTTCCCCACATATTTCAAATAAGTTAAAAATTCCATTCATAGTACAATTATGCAAAAAAAAATCCATTATTTTCATTTTAGAGTGGTTTTTTTCTGGACTTTTATACTTATTTTCTACAAAATTATAATCATGTTTACACAGTGTGTCTCCAGGATTTTTAAAAATAATATTTTGGCATAAGGATCTTTCCCTGCTATTGTAAAACAATTGCAGGGCTGTGTATTATTTCATTATCATAAAGGCCCTACACTTGTTTTACATATTTCTTCTTTTAGCATATTTAAATATTCAAATGATTTCCAGCATTTTACACCATACATAATGCCATGATGTGATACGCTGAAGTGTATATTTGGTCTTCCTTGCTGTTATTCCTCACACACAACTCTGAAAACCTTGGGAATCTCCAGAGTGGATGTGGAGGAGCTGACTGCGGCTGGGGGCACCCAGGAAGCTTAAGGATGGGTGCCAGGAAGGGCAAGGGTGATCAGAGCGTTGAGACTGACTTTGTGCCCTGCTGCCCTGACCTCCCAGGAGCAGACCAGTGGTAAAGTTAAGCGGGTCACCAACAACCTCCATTGTCAATCGCACCCACGTAAGCAAACTCCACTGAAACCCAACAGGAGGGGCCAGTGAACCGCCGGGTACCTGGGCGCCGCCTAGGTCCCCGGAGAGTCAGGGCAGCAGGGAGGGTGTGGGAGCGCTCTGCATTCTCCCCCCACCCCTCGCCCTATCCATCTCTCCATCTGATCTTCACCTGTATCCTCCATAGCACCTTCAGGAATGAAACCACAGATGCAAATAAGGTGTTTCATCGAGTGACCTGTACCACTGTAGAAATTAACAGAACCCAGAATGAACAACGGGAGACCGACTATGTGCTCCGTCAGTCAGGACTGCAAGGGATAAATGCTGCTCACAGCTGACATCTGAAGGACGACAGGTGTGTGGTAAGGAGCTCACACTATGTGGGATCTGGTGCTAACTACCGGGGCTGGAGTCAGAATTACACTGCCAGACCTCCCAGCAGTGTCTGCTGGAGAACCGAGCCATCCGTGAAGAAGAACCCTCACTCAGCCGACCGGGGAAGCATTCTGTGCACTGTGAGTGACTACATAAGACAGCAGGAAAAACAACTTTATTTTCTCTATCTCTTAGGTAGGATGTCTTTTGATATAATTTTATGTTTTACCATATTTAAAATTATTTTGTGAGGTTAGATTCTCAAACATGGGTCTAAATATATGAACAAAGGGTACATTTAAATAAATATGTGTTGAGTTGAATGCACCACGTGGTATGTTAGAAGCACAGATAAATGACATTGTGTCTAGGATGAATTATTCATAATGCTAGAGACATGATCTTTCAATCGTTAGGAAAGATGAGTGGTAGTTTTAGGGATGTGGTGGGTCTGAAGTAAATCACACTAATGGTCATTGTTTAGACTTCATGTTCTGTCACTAGAGATAGTCACATTAACTGGGTATCAGCAAAAAAAGAGTGAGGCTTTTTGTTCCTAAAACTTAGGGAACAACAGATTTATTAGTCAATTCATAATCTAAACAAGTGGTGCATGACATAAAACAATCAGACTCAGAAATATCTCCAAAGCATGTAATCATTTTGATATCATTCAGTCCACACCATGGGGTGCATTAATGTAAAAAGACCAAGACTGGGAAATTGAATCATTAGTATGTAGCAGCAATTGCCTTGTTAATGATTCCAAGCTCGTTTTTCTCATGCAACCAAGATTCATGCTGAAGCTTCACTGTTTAATTCCTTCCCCAGATGGAGGTTATCTGGAGAGAAGATGTGAGGCTGTTCTGCTGTTTCAGGGCCAGGATGCTAACTAGGACCTTCCAACTTCTGGTCTGTTCTTCCCTCATTCTCGGGCCACTCCGTATGCCTGCACAGTGACTTGGCTTCCAGAGTGGCTTTGTCTCCCTTCCTGGATTCTCTCTGCTTTACGACTTGACCTTTTGAACCATTTTGTCTGCCTTCTTACATCTGTAGCGAAAATGACCACTTCTGCTTCCCAAGCTGTCATCTGAGGAAAGCACAGATAGGATCTGTTTTGTGTATGATGCATATCCAGTGCCTGGACAACAGCACACAGTATGTGCTGTGAAAATGACCATTCAATTTTTCAAAACGTGTCCGAGCTGAGGGTTGGCCCATGGCTGTATTCCCAGCTACTTAGCGTACTGAGGCAGGAGGATCACAAGTTTGGGGCCAGCCTGAGCAACCTGGTAAGATGCTGCCTCAAAATAAAAATGTAAGGGACTGAGGGTGTAGCTTCTTATGGTAAAATTATCCATAATTGGTTAATTATGCATACCCTCCCAGGTAGCAATGCCATTTTGCTGAAGTCATTCTGTCCTTTAACCCAAAGGACAGTGGAGACGCGGGTTATGAAAGTGACATTAAGGGACTCTGGAGGAGAGGGCAGTGACTGCCGCTTTGCCCAGCCTCCTGCCCTGTAGATCACCTCTGTCACTTGTCATCACTCAGTGGCCATTTGTGACTGTCACGTGTCCATCCACCTGCGTAGAGAGACGACTTCCTCAGGTTCCCTGTGATAGAGCCAGGACAGAGACACTGCAATTCCAGTGAGCCCACCTGTCATCTTAGAGAAACCTAGGTCTACTTAGGTCATGAGCAGTCCCCAAGGCCATGTCAGCAGGTCACAGTGGACACATCTGTAGGTCACACAGGAAACGTCAGCAAACCACAAGCCCACTGTTTCTCTGACCCACACCCTCAAAAGCCCGCCAGAATAAAAACTATGAAAAAGCCTCTTATCTTGTAAGAGACACCTTCTCTATCCTGCCTGCACTGAGAGGCCTCTCTCAGGGTCAGCAATAAACTGCTTGGACCCCTGAGTGCTCACCCCTTCTTTCCCACTCACCTTGGAGGCAAGATGGCTCTGGGTTCAAATCTCAAGTGTGTTGTACTCACAATGTTGCAATGTTTTGGAAAAACCTCTTCAGATCCCTCTTTTCTAAATGATTTTATTTAAAGAAAAAATAAAATTTCATGACAAAGTAGTAAGAGAATAACAGTTAATACACTATACATCACTATCTTCAAAGAGGTACCTAGACCACAAGACATAGAGAAAAATGATTATTTCTTACAAAGAAGAAACAGACAGTAGCACAGAGTTCTTTTCGATGAACTAAGAGAAACTAGTGGGATAAATGAAACCAATTAGCATATATATTAAAATATTTTTGAAACAATAGAACAGGTAATTTGGAGAATTATTTGAACTTCTTCCTGTTTATCTATTTTGTTCTTTATTTACATATACATGTTTTGAATTTCTCATACAAGAGAAATCACATGGTGCTTCATCTTGTGTGTCTGAGTTATCACATAACAAATGCTCTCAGGTTGTGTTCATTTACATATGAATGGCTAAAGTTGAACTTTATGGCACAGTAGTATTCCATTGTGCATAATCTCCTTATTCATTCATCTGTTATGGATGTGTACACTGTTTCCAAGATCCAGCTATTATAAATTGCACTGCAAGAAACTTCAGTGTGCATGTTTCCATGTAATGTGCTGATTTTAACTCTTTTGGGAAGATACCTAGAAGAGGGGTACCTGAATCAAATGGAATTTCTATTTATAGTATTTTGAGGAATCTCCACACTGATTTTCATAGTTGTTGTACTTTTTTTTTGTTGTTTTTGTGACACCAGGGATTGAACTCACAGTCTCACGCCTGCCAGACAAGTGCCTAAACCACTGAGCCAAACTCCCGGCCCTTGTACTCTTAATATTCCCACCAACAAGGTAGAAGTATTACTTTTTCCCCACATGCTTGCCAGTGATTTCCACTATTAATTTGTTTGAAAATACCCATTCTTTCTGATTTTTTTTTTGTTGGCGGCACCGGGAATCGAACTCACAACTTTGCGTCTGCCAGACATATGCTTATGCCATTGAGCCAAACCCCAGGCCATAGTTTTTTTGAGGCAGAGTTGCACTATGTAGCTCAGACCAACCTTGTGCTCATGTTGTAGCCTAAGCTGGCCTTGAACTCACAACTCTCCTCCTACCTCAGCTTCCCGATCTTTCCGATATCTTAATATAGTTTTAATTTGCATTTCTTTGATGGCCAGCAATGTTAAACATTTTTCATGCATTTATTGGGTATTTGCACTTCTTCCAGGATGTGTCTATTCCCATTTCCCTTTTTTTGACTGAGTCTTTTATTTAAGAGAGTTTAATTTTTAGCTCTTTAAATATTGTAGATCTTAGTCATCTAAGGAATAACTGGCAAACATTTCTCCTATCCTTCACTTTGTTGATTGTTTCCTTTGCTGTGCAGAAGCTCTTTGATGCAATATGTTCCCATTTATTGACTTTCTTGTGCTATTTGGGTTCTGTTCAAAAAGTTCTCGCATGTGCCTATGTCTTCAATAGTTGTACACATTTTATTTTCCCACAGATTAAATATTTGTTTTAATATTTAGACCTCTGACCCATTTTATTTTAGTATTACATGTGGATCTAGACTCAATCTTCTCAATGTGGAGAGCCAATTTTCCTAGCACCATTTAAGAAAGAGACCTCTTTTCTCCAGTGTATGTTCTTGGTTTCTTTGTAAAAGATTAAATAGCTGTATGTGCCTGAGGTTGCTTCTGCTTCTTGTATTCTATCCCATTGATCCACAGGCCTATTTTTGTGCCAGCACCATGCTGTTTTAATCACAGTAGCTTTGAAGTATAACTTCACATTGGGAATTGTGATGCCACCTGCTTTGCTTTTGTTATTCAGGATTGCTGTTTCTATTCTGAGTCCATTCCATATTAATTTTCAGATTCTTTTCTCTAGATCTGTGACAAATGCCATTGGTATTTTGATTGGGATTGTATTAAATCTTTGCATCCATTTGGAAGTGTAGCCATTTTAATTATACGATGTTGCAACTTTAAACAACTCATTTAAATTTAGGGAGTCTGAGTTGTCATCTATCAAATGAAAAAAAAAAAACACTTGAGCATTATGGCACACCCCTGTAATCCTCATATTCTGTGAGGCTGAGACAGGAGGATCACATGTTCAAGACTAGCCTGAGTAACTAAGCAACTCACTGAGACCCTGTCTCAAAATAAAAAATAAAACAGCAGGAGATGCAGTAGTTCAGTGGAAAAAGCCCTGCATTCAGTCTCGAGTACTGTGACGATGATAATGATGATGATGATGAAAATGACCACGTCACAGAATGTCATAAATATCATGACACACTGAATGCAGAAGGTCAGAGAGTGTTTCCAACCATGTCGTTCTATCCCCAACAGCTCAGCTACATGGAGTTACCAACAGCCCTTCACTTACCAAGTCTATTTATTTGTATAAGTTGCTCTTGCAACTTGGTAGCCCACCATTGATTCTATTCATTGCTTCTACTTACTCATTCATGTAACACAGATCTACTGCCTGCCTGCCACCTGCCAGTTTCTGTGCCACATATCACAACAGGGACCAAAAAAAGGGGAAGAAAGTCCAAGTGAGGATTCAGAATCGTGAAATTTTGGGAACAGTATGGTCTTGTCAGAATTTTACTCAACTCTCAAACCAAACTAGGACTGTTCTGACAGGACTGGGTTTTTTCCCATAAAAATGTTTATTTTTCCAACTATCAGTAAATAAATATTTATTTAGAAGTATATGTAAAGAATTAGAAAATTTGAAAAATACACAAAAGTGTAAAAAAGACAATAAATATCATCTCTAACTACCCACAAATGTTCATGCTTGTTCTGAAGTATTGTATTACTGTATTTTTGATATATATGATAGGACCAAGAATGTTTCAGCATACATATATTCAAATTAAAATTTTAACATAGTCATCTTCCCATGTCATTAAAATCTTTGCAAATGTGTAGCTTAATGACTTTATATTTCTTTATTATTCTTCAGTTGCTAAACACCTAAGATTTTTTACAGGAGAATTTATGTTTAAGTAGAACTGAATTTTTCTTTTAATTTTACCTGGCATTCAGATAAGTTCTGAAAATAAAGCTAAGTATACCTTGAATCTCCTGCCTGTATTTTCCCATGATGAACCAGTAATTGTTTCTTCATTGATTTGTAGTCCAGGATGAATGAGTTGCCACATACAGAAAGATGTTCATAATTTGCTACATTGGACAAGAAGGGTAAGATTGTCTTTTATTTTTATATAGTATTTAAATATAAAGCATTTGCTTTTTGGAAAATAATAAGAACAATTTAGAATTAATGCTATAAGTAAGTGTAGAGATTCTCCTAATATTTCTCTTACTCTGTGGAAAGTAGAATTGTTAATGAATTTACATAGCAACAGAGAATTTTAGTCTAAAATTTTGTGCTGAGTCACCCTCCCATCCTTTCACAGTAGTAGTGTTTTTCTAATCATTCTCCATGAAGTTTCCAGAAAAACAGGCTAATAGGTTAATGTGCCAGAGAATCTCCATATGACTTAATTTCTAATGAGAGGAGTAGTCAGTAAATTGCTGTCCTTTTGAGCTTTATTATTATCATGATGACAACAAAGGACTTTTTTACACATTATCTTATTCTAAGAATTATTCTCTTGGGCAGGTAGAAAAATATACAAATTCCTATATTTTCAGATATAGGAAATAAGACCACATGATTTCCCCCAAATGGTAAAGTTCTAAAATCTTCTCAGTGTTAAGCATTTTATCTTCTGCTATTCTTACATTTCCTTGCTCTGTGATCCTATAATTAATGATGATGATGATGATGATGAAATTGTGTCATTTTGGCCTAGTCTCAAATTAAACCAGTTTCTCTCAAATCACATGATATATACCCTCTGCTTTCAAATACTGAAAGAAAGCTAGGTTAGCTGTGGGGTCAGCAAGCCTTCCTCTTGGCCAAAGTTCTCCTGGAAACCCTGAAAGGTCACCCTGCTGGAGAGTGTTGGACTTAACCACACATACACTGGCCGTGAGATCCCAACACAAGAATAGCAACAACAAACAGTCAATATTTCCTTCTGCCTCTTTTCCATATGTCCAAGTCATCTATCATTCCATTATAGTTATGCTGGTCCAGAAAAAGACATTGAGTCAAAGATTTAGGTGCAGAGATTTATGAAGGAAGAGCTTCCAGAAGAAATTAGTAAAGAAGCCAGAGAAGCAAATTAAGGAAAAGTGAGTAAGATTCGATCATTGTGACGCACCAAGTTCTCCCTGCTCTCAGAGAAATCTAATCCACGTGCAATTTTCAATGTCACTGATTCCCTTGCAGACACAGAGCTGGGTTCCAGCATTCCCATGACATTGGCTATGGGCAGCACGAGGCAGGGAGGGAATCTGGAAGGGAGCCCCAGGGCAGGGAGCAAGGCTCCGCAGGCTGTAAACAGATGCCATTAGCCACTAGCAGCAGAGGCCTGGGTACGGGAGTGCAGAATTGCAGAAACAGATCAGAGGGCCTTTGGGCAAAGCTCACCACCATCTGATACACATTCTTAGCCAGGGCCTGCTACTTCCTGCTGTCCATTTCCCTACTGATAAAATTCACTCATCATCAATCTACTTTTCCCAGGACTCAACTTCTACAAAGTCTGATACCCACCTAACTGATGGGAACCCTGATGTTCTCCAATTATTCTGGCCATTACCTCGTGAGTCAGAGGTGATCTCACTTAACAAACACACTGTATTACAAGGTATTTCTAAAAAAAAAATTATCCCACCAATCATGCTAAACCATTCTGCAGAAGACTGCACCAACCTCGAGGAGGTTAGTAAGAGCCTGAGAAGAGTCCAGGGCTTCAGTAAGGAGAAACAAGTTGCAGGGGCTGGCGGGGGGTCACTGACACTGCCACAGTGAGGTTTATTCTCTTGGTCAGCATTGGTGCCTTTTCAGACATTTTTATGTGAAAGTGGGCTGTACCTTCCCGGGGAATCATATTGTCAGGTTTTCCAAGAAAAGTGTAACCTGAGCCACTGCTTGGTATTATCATAGCTGCACACAGAGAAACAACACCCTCAACTAAAGAGGAATAGAAAAGCAAAGCAAACCTTTAGTTACATCAAAAAAGAATACGATTACATTTTCCCCTCATTTGCTCCGTTTATTTCCTCATAGTTATGACACGGACTCCAAAACCCCATCTCCTGCTTCATCCCACTTCCCAAAAAAACCTTGTCTCACAAACTCAAGCCTGAAAAGCCTTTTTTCTCTTACCCATTCTCTCTCTCCCCTCCCCCTCTTTCTTTGGTAAGACAACATGGTATCTACTCACACAATGCCCTTTAATCGTACAACACAGTGGTGTTAAATATGGGCACAATTCTGTACAGCAAGTCTCTGGGACTTAATCATCTTGAATAACTGAAATTTTGCACCTGTTGGACAGCAAATTTCCAATTCCCCTTTCCCTGTGGGTGGCAGTCATCACTCTTCTTTGCTCCTATGTGTTGGACTCTTTAATGCGTCTCATACATGTCTTACCTGCTTCCTTACTAAATTGCACAGCTGTCTGCCTTCAGCCAGCTTCTCCAGCTGCTCCAACACTCCCTCTTACTGCCAGTACTGTCCTGACAAGTATCACACAGCTTCAGGGGTTAACAAGGCAAGGCAGGGTGATCACCGTGTGCCAGGAGAAAAGCAAGGCTGGTGAGATGGTTCTTCTAAACCGAGGTGCAAAAGAGATGCTTCGAAACACCCTTCCACCTTGCCGTGGCAGCCATCCAGACTGCCCCTCGATGCCACTGGATAATGTGCAATTAAGCACTCAGAGCCCTGGGAACCACTCTGGGTTACAAAGTTATTTAACTCTCATGTCCTAAAAGTGATCCTCTGAGCAGTATGTATTTTAGAAAATAGATAAAATAGGATCATGCAAATAAATCTCAATGTGTCTCCCCTGAAACTACGTGGGGGGTAGGAAAAAGTCCATGTGGTGTGTGAGGGGAAAGAAGCATGTGTGTATCTACTTCTGTGCATGCTTGTACACAGGGTGTGTGTGCTTGTGCGTGTGTGTGTGAATTAAAAAAACTATATCAATAATGAAAAAACTATATCAACAATGATACCCTGAGCCTAGATACTGACTTTTGGAGTACACCACAGAGAAAGAAGTGTTCTTCCCCCCTCATCATTCAGAGCTTTCCTGCCTGTGGGATCAGTGCGGGGCTAAATCTAGACCTCCAGCAGTGGCCTTTTCCACTGGAGCTACATCCTGATGGGCTAACTGGGCACACTGTGCTACCAGTTCCCAGCACAACAGCAGCACTATCTCGGTGTCACTGGCATCCTGGGCTCTTCAGCAGAAATGATGAGGGGGGGGACCACTGACTGCACTGCATGATCAGTGCTAACAGTGGGAGAAGCCAAGTCCCAGGCTCTGCAGGGGCTGCGGCAGCCCTGCAGGAACCTACGAGGTCCAGGGCAGGTGACTCAATGAAAGCAGCACCCATCAGCACCTTAAAGCAAACAACACAACACGACTGGGTATTGGTCTACTCTTGGGTGCCACACAGGAGTTGTTAAGCAGGAAAGTAGAAGTTGGTGAAAATGTTCTAAAATATCCATGAAGTCAACCTCCTGAAAGACTGAACTTCTATTAATCAACCAGCTGAGGACACAAGCCAGTGAGATCTGGTTTATTTTTGCGATAATTCGTATAAAGTCCTTAACGAGGTTCCTGGCTCAAAGCAAGCATTTAAAAGTTTCAGCTGCTGTTCAGTTGTTATTGAGCCTGTGAAACATATGCTTTGCATTTGCTGTTTATCGCCCAATAAATACAAGCATTTTTTGATGAATTTCCTTTTGAAAATTTTCAAATTTGTATTAAATGCCTATTCTGTGGTGGGTCTGAACCTCATTTGATCTTCATAGTAACCATACGACCTGGGTATTGGTCTCCGCGCTGTTGCAATGTAATGAGAAAACCGAGGCTCAGAAAAGTTATGTAGCTTGCCTAGATTTACTCAAGTAGCAGCGGAGATGTAAATCCGATGTTCAGCCCTAAAAACCCAAACACAGAGTTGCGCAAATGAAATTAAATATTATGATAATTATAAATCATATTTTTAAAGAATATGATGAAGTGATTTACAGAACGTCTCAGAAAGTTTAGCACGGAAATACCTTGCAAACATGAAGGTCTTAGTGGAGATTTTATAGGGAGAATTTCTGTTTCTATTTTTCTACATTTCTACTTCTCTCTCTTTGGGTGCCATTAAGTATAATCTCTCAAGATGAACCAAGTTCACAAGACATCTTCATCATTCTGCCTTCACAAAAGAAAGACCTCAGCTCTAGGACAGCACTGAGCAGCCAGTGCCAACCCTATATGAGCTAGAGAAATGAATAGTTCTCAAAGTTCACCATACACAGGTAGACAAGGTTCTCCACACCAGTTATCTATGTCATAATCATGTGACAGAGAGACATGGGAAAGATAAGAAAGTTTGGCCTTTTAGGAATTCTCAGCAATCTCCAAGAAGAGTTAATTATTAAAAAGCTGTGCTAAATTCTCTCAGGATGACCTCTTTACTTTTCAGAAAAACAACTTCTAAAAATGTTAACCTGTGAGCATGACGTAAGCTCACAGGAAAGATACTGAAGTCGGAAACTAGGGACCCATGAAATGTTCCCAGAATTTGTCAGAAAAAAACAAAAAGAACTATCTTTCTCCCAGCTTGTGCTTCTTGGGCCTCACATCCTGGACAAGGTGCCTCCTGGATTAGGGCCTGATTCACCCTGCAGGACAGAAATTGGTTTTTGGGTCTCCAGGTGCTGGGTGTAGAGCCACTTTGTCAGTGACTTAAAGTTTCACCAACTGCAACTCACTGAGAATAAGTTCAAGGTCAGAGAGTGTCATAGTTTAAAAGTACAGTATGTTATCTATAAAAATACCTTTAGGCAGGAAATCATTGTGATATACAGAGCATGGTCTTAGATATCAAATAGATACGCATTCAAACTTATAATCCAACACCTACTAACCGGGTAGCTTTGGCCTCAGACCTATTTTTGTGGTCTGGGGATTGAACCCAAGGCCTTGCCATGAGTTTGTCCTGCAGCCTGGGCTTGAACTTGCCATCCTCCTCTCTCAGCCTCCCACAGGGCTAGCATTAAGGCATGTCCCACCATGCCCAGCCTCAGAAACCTTTTTGACAGTTCAGTGCTTTCTTGAAAGTCTTGAAAGATATATTCGGGGATCTTTGGATACAGATAGCTGAAATCTTAAAATGCTACTAACACTAATCATTTGGTTACAAAATACTACATGACCATGAATAGAACAGAACGACAGAGATATAATGATAAAGTGCGACGAATCTCTTCAGTCAGCCACGCTGACAGTGATCCAGGTTGACATTTATGCCTCAAAATCTATCACATAAGACACACCATCAACTTTTAGGGTGGCTTATGATAAACTAGAAAGTAGTAAAGCATGCAACTGTCCGTGTCAAATAGGGCAACGCAGACCATCACTCATCCCACAGAAGGAACTCGATGATACCAATTCCCTTCTGAAACTCTTCCCACTTCGTTTCTAGCTCTAGCGTTCCATAATCCACATGGAAGTCTGAAGGACAATGACGTTCCCAGCATTAGTAACAAAGCAGCACATTCCACAGTGCCTTGGCCTGGCTTCTTCTGACCCATGTACACTGAAGGTTTCCCTTAAGGTGGGAAGTAATTCAATTTAGATGGGAATTACAAGTTTTCAGGAAAAAAAAAAAAAAGCAGCCCTTTGGAATTAAGAATTGGGCCTCAAAACAAGTTGAAATTTAAGTTCTCTTATTCTTCTTAAGAATTTCTCCTTACCTGATAAACTTCCAAATCAGTGCAGCCACTCACTGGTGTTTGCTGTGAGCAGTTCATCACTGTCTCTCTTGGCTGTGCTAGAGATCCATCACCCTACAGTGTACGGCACACTCAGGGTCATACTGCATAGCAAAGACGCGTTTCTCTTCACTGACGATCAGATAACAGAAGGAAAGAACTTTTCAAAAACAACCACGAGTTAGAAAAAGAAAGCAATTCTCAGTACAACTTACAAAATCCATCTTCCCCTCACTGAGCATTAGCATTTCACTCTTCTAAATGAAGATCATAATGTTTTTCTCTTGCAAAAGTGGGGATAACAATAAACCTTCCACTGAGCAAACAGCTTAGAAGATATGAGAACAAAATGTACAGAAATCTACACTGTGAACACAGCTGAAATCCGAAGTTAGAATTTAAATAGAGGAAGATTGAATGTCTTTTAAATTGTTTCATCTGTTCCCATTTTGTTATAACTTGTTCCAGTATTTGCTTTCTTACAAACTCACTGAATTCCTTCTGGCATTAGAAAATAATACATTTTAAAGATTTGAATTAACACATGAGTCCTCCATTTATAAAAGGATTTGTTTAAAGAAAGCTCCGTGTTTAATCAAAAATAATTTAATTTTGAATAGAAAACTCAACCGCCAATGGCTTTTCCAGCACAGCCGTGGGATTTGGACTCCGCAGTACTGCGGATTTATGATCTTGTTAAGCAGCAGTTGTCACATCAGTTATGCCCATACCAGGGCTCTGGAGTCCTTCTCAGTCCCCACTACCGCTTACCTGCAGTGTCACTATTTTCTGCTAGGTCTTTAGTCCTCTGCATGCAGCAGCTTCCTATCACAATTCATTTCCTGATACTTTACTGAGTGCTGCTTTGTCACTCTGCCTGCTGCTTCATCTTAGCCTGTATCAGTCAATCCTTAGTACAGAAAGAGGTTTAAAGTGAGATATACGAGTACAGTAATAAAAGAATTTATGACATAGGCTTACAGTGGCTGCCCACAGGGTCAGGTGTGGAAGAGGCCTGTCTGCACAGGAGATCAGAAGGGGCCAGCACAAGGCCTGGAGGTCACTGCAGTGTCCTAGGCGAGTCCGTATCAGGCCAAAGGGTCTGCACTGGACCAGGGATGATGTCCATGGGGAATGTGAAGATGGGAGTTCTTTCAAGACAACAGAAGTAAGCCTTCCTTCTTCCTCCCCCTTTTATGCCAGGCACGTGACAAGCCTACTCAGGGGAGTCTTCTGTCCTTAGTGAATCCTCTCAGCCACATCCAGTTTAGCTGGGCATTTCTTACTGTTAACTAGCACACACCCGCACTCACACTCCAATCAGGATCACCTGGATACTACCGCGTCCTACAGGTTTTAATTCTTAGCACTTCCCTGACTGTCAAGATCTTACCCCTGGCACTGTCATTCTTTTGCTGTGTAATGTCACGAATGCCTTGGTGATAATATTATAGCTAGACATTTTAGTAAAGAAAAGTATGTGGCAGGGTAGGGCTGCCTCCCTTAGCCCTGGGTTTCAGTCTGTTAAGTAGATTTGGAAGTACTGCCTTATAACCCAATGTTTTTAAAAGATATTTTCCCCAACTTTATACCTGTACACTTAAACTCCCCACTCTCTGTAGAACCCAGCCATATACAAAAGGTGATGGAAAACTACAGTGGAAGTTATCATTTAAAAAAAAAAATGTATTAGAGGAAAAAACGCGTTGCTGTTAATCCCCCCGAAATACTCCCTCTCTCTTAGAAAGTACTTATCTCATTATTCTTGCCAGTTTCTAGCAGATCTTGAAGTCCTTTTTTATAAGTAGTGATTAAAAATTTCACTGCATGCTGCTGGCCGTAAAACATGACGGTGTGTCCTGGTCCACTTTATTCACTATGCTCGCCAGTGTGTGACTTCTGGCTCTTCCTCAAAGTCAAAATGACCATTTAGAATTGGAATTCGAGGTGGCCATGACAGCACAAACAACATGAAAAAGACTTCCAGGATTGCATCAGAAAGTAGCAAGGATGATAGGATGAGTGTTCTCAAAGCAAAGGGAATATTCAGAGGGGGATTCATGGCAGTGTGGTTCTTCCTGTAATACATTGTTAACATTTAAACACGCACTGTATTTTTCAATCGCACCTCCTAGTCACGTCCTGCAGCTGGGAGACAGATCTCTGTGACAGACCTCACGCTGTACCTGGGCCTCTTTGCTTCTCTGTTGGGCAAGGCCTGCTCTGGGGGTCAGAGTCGTGTTGCCAGGCAACTTCTGCACTCAGTGTGAGAACTCTCCCAGGAGAACCCTCAATCCAGAGCAAGCAGCAGCACACAGCCTGCCCGCAGCTCCTCCCATCAGCTCCTCAGACATGCCCAGGCATGACCCGGCCACTCTTGCAGCTAAATTGAGATTCCTCATTACTTTAATTGAAAGGACTGATGATTACTCCTTTTACTTTTCTTTAGTGAGATTTTTTTTGTTACATTAGATACATAATAAAAGAGAAATATTATAATACTATAATCTTCTCTTCATTTACAAAACCATCCTCTACCTCTCCTCAACCATCGTCTTAGACATGCATCTTGGATAAGACTAGTATGTAGAAGAACCCTGAAAAATTAAATGGTTTCCTTCTGTGGAAACTTATGATTGTTTTTTTTTTTTTTCTTTCAACTGTCATACCCAAAACAATATCTCTGAACATTATTTATTGAGAACTTTGAGGTTTCAGACACCGTGCTAAGTACCAGAGCTAACGGTGAATCCAGCATAATCCCGGACATCTTCTAGCTACAAATTAGAAGTCTGTGGAACTGAGCAACAATCTCAAGTATACTATGACACAGTCTAGGCTGCAGTAGATAATTTGCAAACCAAAGAAAAAAGCAGTGACCCAACCTTTATAGAAGTTTTACCTATTTATAGAGAAGAATCTCAAACTGTCCTCTGATCCTCACCTTTGAAGAGACTTCACTCACAGTGGTCAAGCCTATTCTTTGTAGGACTGACTATATTTTGATAGCCACACAAACTGTCAGGTCTCTGAACTAGACAACTGCCCAACTAGGAGAGAAAAACTCCCCCCAAAAGATTCGTTATTGGCACCTAGGTGGGCATGGCATTCAACAGGAAGCCAGCAGCTGTCCCCACACAGCTTGACCTGCAGAGCTGGTTCCATGACAAACCATGAGACACGCTGTGCCTGCCAGCACCCCCTGGTACCCAACCCTATCACCTAACCTTAGATGCCCTACTCAGACCCAAAATTTTGCACCCCTCTCAGCAATACCTCCCTCCCCTACCTAAACTCCCCCATAAAAACATGCCCTCACCCCTTGCTCATAGCCAACTGCCTTTTCGCCCTTGACCCAACTACATGGGTTGGCAATATACTCCTTGCATGTTGCTTCAACTTTGCCTGCCTCAGTGGCCCTAGGTGCACCTCAATTTAGCCTAACACAAACTGCTTTCTATTCCCATGCTCAATTAGGGGTCATATCTCCTAATTTTAAAAGTAGGCATTAATATCCAGGTTACCCACACCATTCAGCACCACTTACTTAGCAAATAACCTTGTTCCAGGATAAAATAGCCACACCTAAGGCATCCTAACCCATTGACAGGACCACTGTTTCCAATGAATTTGAGATTAAAACCGTAGTTTCTTGGAATAAAGATGAGGCAGATACCAACATAATCCTCCCAATTTTAAGTTAAAATGATGTGTAACCTTTCTAGCCATTTAAGAAATGAAAAAGACACATAAAGGAGCATTTATTTCTCTATGAAATATCAGAATGCCCAAAGGTGACACCTTTCCATGGTCAAGGTGAAAAAGGCCAACAAAAGAAGTTTCCAAAAACATTCCAGCCATCTTCCAGCAGCAGACAGAGTGCCTGACCCAGCCCAAGTAGAACACAGTGCATTGGTAAAATGCTACCACTAGGTAGTGGGGGGCTGAGCAGCAAATAAAAAAATGAGTATGTGTATTATAGAGGATGTGAATGTCATGCCTGAGTTAGTCAAATGCTGCTTCTATAATAACTCAAAAGAGGCAAATAACATGGTTTTAGGCAAAATGTAAAATCAAGGGAAATAAATGTATTAGTGTGGAAAGAGGTCATTTACTCTTAAAGAGGTGCTCCTTGTAAGTGACTTTCTAGTATAAGTCCTATGAGGTAGACATCTCTATAAGATAAGCCCTAGAGGGAAGTGGTTAACAGCAAGCTTTGGCTTTAGGCAATCCTGGTTGATTTCTAGCACCAACATCAGCTGGTTGAATAACATCAGCCAGATGCTTAACACAGCTGAGCTTTAGTTTCTCGTCTATCGTATGAGCATAATAGCTGTACGGTAGTGTTGTTGAGAACTGAAGATATTCACCCCAATGCTAGCACAGCACTAAGCCCATAACTACAGGGAGGCTCTGATCCCGTGGATGAATCATGTTTGGACTCAGCGTCTGCCTCTTGGACTTCTATACACGTAAAGAGTGTTTATAGCAAACATTTTAGAACAGGTGTTGGAAATGGATCCAAAGCCCGTGCATCCTGGGCCCTCTCCCACATGACACCTCGTGTCAATTTAATCATCAAGTCTACTTCTCCCCACTTCACAGGTGCCCCTCTGCCTATCTGCTAATCTCCATCTTCCTTGCCACGAATCCACAATAGGTCCTGATCATCAGCACTCATCTAAAATTTCACCTCACCTCCTAAACAGTCTGTCTCTTTTTCTCTCTTCCTCTTTCCCTTCCTTGATCCCTTCTTTCCTCCTTGCTGTCTCTACTCCATTGCCTTCATAGCTTGGTCTCCAGGAATAATTTTATAAATCCCATTTCTAGCATGTCACTCGATTTACTAATTGCCTCCAGTGCTGACACAATGACCACAATGACCTTACTCCAGATCTTGTATTCGGATCTACATCCACAACTCCACCTCTACTCACGCTTTCCACACCATCTAGGAAAGACCCTTTCACATCTCAGGGATGTTTGCTCAGGAAAAATAATTTGCAGTCCTAATTTTTACCAACTCTGTTGGGTGAGCAATAACCCTTTTTAAACCTAGCCAAACTATAACCCTTGGAGAGCAGCAAAGCGTTCTGGGCTCTTACGTAGCTTTGCAATATCATTATCACAGTACCTTTAAATTCCTATTAAAAAGCTTACCGAGTATCAGCCCTATGCCCAATGATCTGTCTCTCTCACACACTCCTAACACAGCTTGACAATATCCTTTTAAGGTTATTCAGCTCCACTGATAAATACACTAGGCTCCAAGATGTTTAGTAACATGCCAAAGTTCACTGGACGCCTACACGGCAGAGTTGACAACGAACACAGGGCCAAAGAGTCTAAGCTCCACACAGGTCTAGTTGTTCATTACTATCCAGAACCAGAGTGCGGGTTCTCTGCCGGGCTCCGCGTTGTGCAGAAAGGTCGCGGCCAGGCTGACCCCTGCCCTGAGAGACTCCCTTTGGGACAGCAACACTTTGCTCCATTTTGAGTGCAGAGGCGGAGACAGAAAGACTCGGTATCTTATCTGCGCGAGCAGACAACCGCCAGTCACGGGACACACCGAAGTTATCAGGAGGAACAAACACAGATGCGGAGTAAGATCGTAAGGTGCAGACGAGGCAGGAATCGTGCGGATAGAAAGCCGCCAGCTGCAACCCCACCAGACTGAACTGGGGGCCGTGGCCACAGGACGTATCAAAGTCAAGGCAGAGAAAATCAGGCTCGTGAGTTTATCAGACACCCGAGACTAATCGACGAGGCAAACTCCTGACCTGGATCGTGTGAGACGAGGGGCAGCCAGCACTGGTGCTGGGCAGCGGCACACACCGCAGCCCTCCCTCTCGTCCCTCCCCGCCTCAGTGCCGCCTGCCCCACTCCGCGGCAGCCTTCTGAGCCCGGGCTCTGAGCAAGTTCTGTGCTCTCACCGAGCCCCACTCTCACAGACTCCGCCGGGTCTGTGATCTCACCTGACCGCATGCAGGGACTTGCCACAGCTCTGTGGGGCGCGCTCTCTGCTTTCAGGTCTGTCTCTTATCCTGCAACCTAGGTCATAGATTACTGTGTGAGGTGTGCCTCTTGACTTGAGTGCTATTGGTAATTAAGATTAGAGTAAGAGAACCTGTGATGCCTGGCTCGTGGCTGTGAAGTGAAAACAAGATTCAGCCGGTTAAAGCTGATGAACTCGACACCGCTTGTGAAAAGACAAATTGGGCGAAGACACAGACACTTCCATGTTATGTTAATGATGTAGCTCACTCAGGACAAGAATTATGTATGTTCACATGAGATGTGTTTTATTATCACATTGCCCAATATTGTGCATGTTACACACACTCCATTCGTGTACGCTGAGTGAAAGAATGAACTGCATATAAATGAGTATTGAGTGAATCTTCTTTTAGGATCAATCTTGGAAGGACAGGAGGACAAACTAAAATCAATTCTCAGACATCAAATAGACCATCAGTGTGACTGTGGCTATGCATGGAATCAGAGTGGCTTCATTTACAACCTTGCAATGGGGAGAAGGCTGTATTAGCAAGCAAATCAAATGTCACTTGGTCTTGTCTCTTAGCTCATCTATTGCAGTCTTTAGATGCAACTTTGTTCATAAACAGGAAGACAATTGTAGGTCATCTCTTGGGAAGTTATTTATGACTTGTCCAAAGTTTTCCTCATTTCCATCACAACAGAAAATCTTCATAGCATAGCCCCACCCAATAGTTATCACCCCTTCTCCTGAAGAGAGCAGGTGAAATGGAACCAGAAAGCTCCCACAGGATTGCTTTTCTATCCAGCCAGAACAGAGCTGCCAAACAATTCTGTGAGTTCAGGACCTCAGTTTTTCAGGTTTGAAAAAAAAAGTCTGCAAAGTTTAGTATCCCCAGTGACAATAATAATCCTCAGATTTTGTGCAATCTTGCAAAAGAGTGAGTACCTCGGCATCTGACAGAATCATTCATTCCTAGAGAAGCTGCTGCTCCTGCAGCCCCTGGCATCGCTGGCTGTGTGTGGGGGACGGGGGTGGTGGTGAGGGGAGGATATAGTTGATCAAAGTCCCAGAGAGCTGGGTTTCTCTTCCTCCTTCAATGTCTTCAAGGTTCAGTGGCTGCAGAATAATTTCAAGGTCAGACAATGGTTTCGCTAATTACCTCCATGTAGGCATCTTTTAAAATGATTTTGTAGATGCAAAGTTACCAGGTATCTATTCCCAGGGAAGGTTTCTTAGTCTCCCACCTTGCCTGATCTAGTTCAGAGAGGAAATGTTTCCCCGCATTTTCCACCAGCATATGAGTTATATGATGAGTTATATGGCACATCCCATATTCACTCTGATTTTGCAGTTGCCTGTGGGCAAACTGGAGCCCATTCCAAAGTGCAATTCTGCTGCTGAGATATATAAATTAAATTAAGCCATGAGGCAGAAGAAAATTGTGCCATAACCTTCATAATCTGTGAAACCTTTCATCATTCGCCAAGCACAAAGTTCCTAAAAATGGTGACCGCAGCACATCACCAAGACACCCAACCCTTGGACACTGGGATTGCTTACAGTGCAGCGGGGATGCTGAGCCATAGAACCAGGCACGGGATGGAGGAGACCATGCACAATGACCTTGAAATCCAAATTAGCCCCTGCTAATTGGATGGAACTCACTATCATTTCCATGACTGAATTTATAAAATAGTTTTCTTCTCTGGGAAAGTGAAACATCTGCTCTTCTGGGTGAGCTTGGTTCTGAGTGGATTTGTTCTCCCGTGTTTTTGGCGTAGCTGAGGTAGACAAGGAGGTGCCATCCTGGCAGCAGAGCCTGAAGACGTAGCCTCTGTTGATCCACCCAAGGGATCTCTCCACAGGCAGGGCAGGGCCAAGCAAAGCTGGCTGGTTTGCTCGACCTGGGAAAACTGTCCCTTACTCTTTGCCAGCCACAAGAAATTTGCCATCAAGTGAATATATGATATTTATTAACTACCTGCTACCTGTTACTGTACCATGCCAAAGCTCGTGTAAAACAGTTTTCTCATTTAATGAAATCCGGGCAACAACCAAGACTCAGGGATGTTACTTGGCCCAAATGAAAGGAGGAGGATTCACATCTAGATCTCACTTGTTTCTGAGCATGTTCTTTGCACCATGATTTCCTTTTACCGTAACCCAGGTCAGGTCTTGGTAAAGCTCTGTAACATTTATTAGCTTCCACAATGAAAGGTGGATACAAAAGTGCAGGCAAAAAAGAGGGAGAAGTTACTACTATGAATTTTCTGCAGGGGTATTAAAGTATGAGTAGCCCGGTGGCCGAGTAATGACTGAAGAGTTGCTATTTCCTGTTTTCAGGTCTTTGTTTTATTGGGCGAATATGAGTAAGCTCAATCATTTAATACACTCCCATGGTGGCTTCAAAGGGAAGACCTGCAATCATCTAATGGCTTGTTCTAAATCTTGAACCATGGCACTGATGTGTTCTTGGAACACAGATGATCTGCGCTCATAGATCTAGCTACTTACAAGATGCTGGGCTATTTGTATCTCGGAAGCAATCTGGTGCTTTTAGGTAAGGAATCTGTGGTCAGAAGCAATGCAGTATCTGCCCTCCTGGGTGCTACCAACGATGGTGGCATCTTGAGCGATCACCAAACAGGCAGCGCAGGAGATCAAGTCTGACAGTGACAAGCAGAGTTTGAATGAGGTGCAGAGCTGGCATCTCAACACCGGTGACATCAACTGCATTGGAATTTTCAAAAAAGTTTTGAAAGCATTTCTAATCTGTCTTTCTACTCAAGTTCAAAGTTGCGTAAAATTCCACAAACTGGCAGGTAACTGTATCACCTGGATTGTTCCTTAGCTAGTTCAGCTTAAAGAAGATTATACTCTTTTAAACTTCAGGTTCCTAGACTTAGGATCAGCCTTAGAATTGCCAAGGCAAAGAAAGAAACAAAAAGATTTAGTTTTAAGAAAACACTTTGACAGATATACTTTAGTGAATAAAGGCTGTATTTCTAGACTAAGTAAGTTATTAGAAAAAGAAATCTTATATAGTAAGAGGCAGAGATGCCCTTCCTCACCCTTGCAACTAGTTATACTGTGCCTACCTATAAAACCAAATCACCTATAGAATGTCCCTCAACATTTGTTCTTGAAAAACAGCTTTCTAGGTATAATGACAAATGACATATTCCACTGACTTTTACGGTACATCAATTTCATGTCTTAATTAATCTGTGCATTTGAAAATATTGTTGAGGTCTTGTCACATGCAACGCAGCCTGTATTTCCCCCCCCCCCCAAAGGAAGGAGGACTTAGCTTTATTTTAATGCAATAGTTAATGTCTTCTTTATAAGACTGATCTAGTTAAAAGTGCCAGATTAAAAACTTTGTTTTCAGGTCTTCGCAAAGAAGTGGGAAGGAAAACAAATGAACAAAGATGAAGAATTAATCTTCAGTCAAATGGGGTGGGTGGAAAGAAAGTCCAGACCAAGTGCAAAAGTTAAATACTACTCATACGTTCACTGGAAAATCTGGTCTTCCATCTGTGGATGCTGACTCTGCTTTTTGGTGTTTTGTTTTTTGTTTTTTGTTTTTGACAACCATTGAGCAAGATCGGTTCTACTCATATTTTTTAAACAACTTATAAGCTACTTTTATGGATCTTGGCTTTCAAATACCTAAACTCATGGAGATTCTTCTTGTACTTTCCAACTCATGTAACTTTCTTGAGTCTCTAGGTGACAGTGATTTGTTTTCTAGACATCCAGTATCTCCCATGCTCCAGGAATTGTGTGAGACCCTCGATGGATACAAAGAATGCATGGACTGCTGCAGGAGGAATTCTACTTTGTCCCATATAAGCTGTGGGACAGATGGAGAGCACTGTGTTAAAGAATGCACCATAAAGGAAGAATAGACAATGCCTAGGACATTCTCCCTGATTCTGAGAGACAGAGAGACTTCGCCCAAAGAAAGAGTAAAGGAAGTCTGTCAGGAAGATAAATGGCAAGGGGAATTCCAGTAAAAGGAAAGGGACAGATAGCAAGGGACAGTAGTGTGTTTTCTAATACATGTGAGTACATGTTGAATGAAGGTGATGAAAGATAAAGCATTAAATAATACTGAATAAAAGAGCAGGAGAAACACCCCCTCCACTCCCTCTACATCTTGGTTAAGTTAAGGAATGAACGTTTCTGTGCTGTACAGATATGGATTTCCATCTTGCTAATGCTTGCCGATCTCCCGTTCAGCCTGAGGACAGGCTTATCGCTCAGAGACTTTAGCAGGCAACAGCATATTGTTGAAACTGAGTAATACTGTTTCATATTTATTGTATTTATTTGTATAGTTTCATATTGACTATGGCAACTGATGGCAGTTTTCCCTTCACAACATTGATACAAAGTTTTATTTGAAATGACTCTATTTCAGTTAAAATGCAGACAATTAAAGAAATCAGTATGCCAAAAAATAATAATAATAATAGTAACACAGGTGTTGCATGGCAAAACCATGGAGCTGGTATGCCAAGTGACTAGGATTTGATCACACTGCTGTGGTATGTTTGGGAAACAGAAATTCGTAAGATTGGAATGCAGGGTGAGAGTGAGAGATGAACTGGAACTGTGCGGCAGGAACCAGACTGTGATTCACTCAGAAGCTGTGGAAGGCTTTCAAGAAACTAGCACTATACGGTGTGTGAGTTGGAATGTTCCAGAAGAATGTGAAGGGTGGCTCAGAGGAGCTGATGCAGTGGATCAGTAAGGAGGCTGACGGTGGCACTGTGAGAGATGATGAGAGCATCACCAAAGGTAGAAGCAGCAAAGACGTCAAGGGGATGGATTCATTTGCCAGATGCGGGATACAATCCCCTGTCACTGATCAGATGTGGCAAGGGAGAGATCTAGGATATTGCTAACGTCTGGGTTGGTCAGTGGATAGTGATGTGTGGCTCTGTGATCCCCAAGTCGGGGGAGATTTGCTCATCATGATTTTGACCCTGAGTAGAAACCTCTATCTCATTAATTCTGTGCTAACATCTAAATAGTAAGAATTCAAGGTTCTTTCTTCATTCTTCTGGTCAGAGATTTACATCTTCAAAACACAGCAGCCTCCAAAATGTGTGAAAGAGAAGTCGCTGGTCAAGCAAACAATGGGAAAGATATAGTGCCATGTGACTGTGCTCCAAAGTTTTCTAAAGGACCTGCAACTAATCAAGAAATATTTGCTAGATAAATAAAATTACTTTAAATCTCCGTAAACCCAATCATCTCTGACTCAGTTTTTGTTTAAAGTAGAAAGGTGCACGGTTTCAAGATTTCAGACACCACTGTACTGACATATAATAGATGCCCATCTTTAAGGGGTACAGTATGAAAACTTGACACATCTACAACGTGGACTGAACAACAGCATGTCTGTGTTTTGAAACCAATAAAGGGAAGAGCTGTGGGAAAGACAGCTTTACACACTAGTTATTCTGAGGGCAGAAGGAATCTTCATGGGGGGTCCTTGTGTGAGGGCAGAATCAGCTCCTAATTGGGAGGACGTGGTTGCAGGGGATTAGGAGCTGGGAACAAGTGGCTCTTATCTGTGGCTTTTTTTTTTTCATTCTTCATAGTGGAGAGAGGCTAGAAAGCACCTTATTAGCTGCAAAGATGTATGCCAATGAGGCCCCTTTTCCTGAAGAAGATCAAGGTTTCGCTTGTCTCCACTGGAAGGAACTGGAAGGGCTCTTGACAGCCTCCCCGGCCTGAGGTTCCCACTACTGGTGAAGATTTCTGAGTACCTCTTCTTGAGGCAAAAAGGTACCCTCTTAGGAAAGCCAAAGAGGAGATGACAAGTGCTACCTAACTTACGACAATAAAAATTAAAAAGGTACAGAGTTAACATTAGAAGATTTCTTTAAAAAATAAGGAAATGTCCTTTGGCATTATTTTTATAATAGCTATAGGTATGATTGTCCTGGGTAATGATGCTTTTTTTTTTTTAAGTTACAGGAAACAGCATAGGTGCAAGGCTAGATTCTTCTTCGCTGTAGTTAATGCCTGATGACTGATATGAACATAAATTTCTCATCCCTTCATCCATACGGGATGAAGTTTTAAAGGATTTGATGTAAATAGCTTAAGTCCATAAATCATTAATTGAAATTATACTCAGAAAAAGATAAAAGAATCCTGTTTTATGCAGGAAGAGAAGAAAGATGGATCGACAATAGACAAGGATGGTAAGCAACTGTAAGCCATGTGGCTCCTCGCATTTCAGTGTCAATCTGAGAACTGACCTACTGCCCTAATTCGGTCACTCTGCAGACCTTTGATGAAATTATAGCTTTAAGGGTGAAAAATAAGGCAAACATGTATGTACAAGATACATACTGTCAGGCTGGGGCAGATTTTGATGGTTCTGTTAGATGTTTGCAATGAAGTTTAAAGGCAGTGCTATGAAACTGCCACAAAAAGTCATGTTTCTGTAAATTGCTGAAAATATAATGACGCAATAATGGAAAAAGTCATTATAAATTAGGGAATTGACATGGAATCCTATGGCTACATGGGAAGCAACTGTAATTCTAATGCATTATAAAATACATAAAAAATATTTATGCTACATCTTTAAAGGTTCTTTGGTGACTACTTTTCAATGTATAGTTGTTACTGAAAAAGAATTTGCTTACTGGCACTAGATTGGAGAAATGATAAAATATGTTGACTTGAACAGTTTGGAATATATAGTGCATTTCATTTGGAACTGAGGAAATTAGGTTCCAAAGCTTAAGGATCTAGAGATGAAGGAGAAAGTAGAAGGCAGCATTTGAATTTTCTCTATATGTTAGACATATTTTAGTCTTCTTATTTGTGTTCAAATTTAATCCTCACTGAACCACAGCCTGATAGTCAGAGATCAGGAAGTAAGCTGGAGCAGAAAACCACCAGATTCACAGTGCCAAAAGGTAAATTCAGGAATCTGGGCTCCAATTTCTCTTTTCACTAGAGGATGGGATCTACCCAGTGAACTTGTAAATCCATTCATAGCTACATTTCATTTCTTTAGAAAGCTGAGTTTAGGGAAAGGTTTATACAGAGTAGTGAAACCATGCAAATTAGGTCCCAAAGCCAGAAGGACTACTACTCTTCCACAGAGAGACTCTCCACATGAGGAAAGCTGAAAATAAAAGACCTGTTTGCACTGGGAAAGGGAGGCGAGTAGCTGAAGAAAAACACAAACTATAGTCAGGAAACGTAGGTACAAATATTCTTTCTATAATTCACTGTATGTGGAAGTCTGCAAAAAATTTTTTCATCTCTTCGAACCTAAATTTTTCTCATCATTTATTATATCATGAGGTAAAGAGAATTAAAAAAGATAAAGACTGTTCTAAGCTACAGATATAAAACATTACATATGATTCATTTCTCTGTATCTGATGAAATTATGCATCAGATATTAAAGATGTTTAAATCTACAGGGGTAAGTCTTTTTGCTTTTCTGGCATGCTGTTTGTATGGTAGGAGATGTCTTTTCTTCTATCAAATTCTGTCCCTAACAAGGCCATCTGAAAGAAAAGCATGAGAAAGAGATGCTGGTGGGAGCTATTACTCCAGTCTCTGTATCCTCTTTAGGACTTACTGGCCTCCTTTAAAATGATCAGATAGATCCCAATAGTTACCTCCAATAACATGATCCTTATCCTATGGTGGATGATGTTTCCAAGAGAATTGTAATACTCATCCAGACATTTAATTTGTCTTAAAGTGAATCTTCATTCTTTTCTACACCAACTTCTTCTACATATGCTTTTGCTTTATATATCATGACAGTCTAGGTAAGCGATTTTAAGCAAAATTACTAAGATAGTTGCTTCCTATGTTCAGTGGGGAGTTGGAGGGGTTGCAGAAAGTCTCAGCAGTAAATTATCTCAGTCTTTAATTTTTAAATATTCTGTATATTCTCTGACCTACTGTAAGGTCAGTTGGCTGCATAACTAATGGACAAGAGAATTAATTTGGTGGCCAAAGCCTACTACTGTATTTAAACCTCCTAGACATCCAAACTGTTTGGAAATGACACCAGTGCAACTCCCACTAGATTACAGAAATTGTGTGCACCACCGGAGGTGGACTTTGAAAGGGAAACTCAGGTTACACTCATACCCCAAAGGAAACCACTGAACAGCCCAAAGGATTGGTGACTTTTGCTTCATATTCTGCCAAAACTCTTCCATCTGAGAAGAGTGAAGAGCTGCCCAGATGTCTACTTGTTAAAATACGGCTTTTTAAATATTTATTACCATAAGAAAAGTAACATCTTCATTTCCATGCCAAGCCTTAGAATGGGAGAGAGACCTCACACCCAGGCCCCTCCCTGAGCGCTGAGGTGGGCATCCGTTTGTTTCGCTGCATTGATAGAATACAGGGGATGAACTCAATTGAGCTTTTTTGTTTTTTTAATTTTGAAAAAAATACTGTCCACTGATAAATTGTGGGCCTGATGGAAAGTAAATTTACTGGAGCTCCAGGGAAGGGCAGCAGCACAGCTGCCTTTCAGGCGATCGTGACCACTGGCCCATTTGAACCACGATAGCACTCTTTCCCTTTTTCTCCCTCATGAATGAATGGGATTGGCACACTGACATTTCCATTCATCTGAAAAGGTTTCTGGCTGTTACTGCAGCACACATCAACAACCAAGATCCAGGTTGTCAGACCCTAAAAGGTTCCTATCTGACGTTACTGTGTATGGAGGGGGAACAGGGTGGGAAGAAAATATCATATTGCTTGACTGCGTGGCCCCTTCAACGAAGGATACAGTGGTAAGAATCGGGAGGCAGATGGTTCAAGGACAGGCAGCGTGGCAAAGGCAGACACGATGACAGTGGGTCCACGGAACATGCTCCTAAGTGAGCACAACTGTCGCAGCAAGACAAAGGTGCTGGTCTAACAGACTGGAGCATTAGTCTGCTGAGCAAACGCCCAAGTCTCCACAGAGAAGCATTTTTTATTGCAGGATGACTTTCTTGAGAAATTAACAAAAGTTGAAATAAATCACAATTACTTATTGCTTAGTATTTTGGATAATAAATTCTTTAGTTTATCAGTACCTCGCGGCCTTCAAATGTGCATTCTTCAGATAGTATCAATTACATATACATTCTTTCTCCTGAACAATAAATTATTTTTTTAAAAAAGGAAAAGGTACATAATTTTAAAGCAAAGAAAAACAAAAACATATATTTTTGACATTTATCTTAAACTTATATGAAAACAATTCTCTCTATGTTAGACGTTTAAATATAAATAATAAAGGACATTATGCTATTTACAATGTTACACAATAAGCTAAGAGAGTAATAACTGACAGTAACTCAGAAAGACAGTGAATGATTTAAGAAAACATTCAAGTAATGTACAATATGTATTTACAAAAGAATGTATAATAGAGCTGTGATATGTGGCTATTTCCTTTGGTCTGCAGTCTCTGCAGTGTCTCATGTGTCTTGGTGGATAAAAAAGACCAGACGTTCTTCGTTTTTACCAGTGTGAGCCATGCACCCTTCAACTGCAGGCCAAATAAAAGGAACAGTTACAGAGCAAGTTTCCCTCGGTCAACTCCATCCGCATCATGACAGTCCCAATGAGTCAAGAAAAGGTGGCATATTTGCTGTCTGGGACACGCTCACCTACACAGAGCACTATTTTGTGGGAAGCAGAAGGCTGCCCATCAGGCAGTCTTGGGGGAAAAAAATGGATATAAGGAAAGCAGTCTAGAAAAATTAATCTTGAGGAAGAACAAAGGAGTTTTGTATATAATATGCTCCCTCTGTGGGCTATGATTCCAGACCCAGGAAACAAAGTTGCTGTCAAACTTCTTGGCAATTTCCACTACCTTAAAAACCAAGACAGCTTTCCATATGCTGGGAACGTAGGTTTATACTGCTCTGTTTGCCGCTGCACCACCTGAATTTATAATTCGGGATACTCGGGAGTAACGTGGCAACAAAGCATCACAGAGATGTCCCAGTGAACGTCCACTTAGTGACTGCCGCAGGGGGCCCTGAGCCTCCAGCCCACCTTTCTGATCAAGAGAAACTCTTGCTCTGCCAGTGGAAAGGCTGCCTCAACCTGCCATGTCTGTGAGTGATCAGAAGCAGGCTGGAAATCAAACTTCGTATCTATTTGCGATTTGAAAATTTATAACAATTCTCATACTGAGGAAAAATGTTCCTCATCAGAAGAGCCTACTAATTCTTGAAATTTTTCAGAATGGGTCAACTGAATACCCCCAAATGCCCAAAGAAATGAAAACAGAATGTTTAGAGTTTTAAAATAATGGTAGGACTTTCTTTATTGAAATATTGAAGAGTCAAGGGTCAAGGCCTTCAATGGCAAGGTCAAAATAATTTAGAGAGCCTCTTCAAACTGACGGCCTCCCTCCCCATGCCATGAGCAGCCTCGTTTCTACACAGCTGGGAAATCCGTACAAACCAACAGGGGCTCCCCTGTGCAGGTTATGAAGCAAACTTGGACAATGTTGAGCACGGAGCAAGTGGCATGGGAACAATGACAGAAAGCTAGGGATACCAAATGCTACAGTAACATCAAGGACCTGCAGACCAGCATCTCAGTGGATGGTAAAGACAGGAAGCAGCAGGAGTATGAAGACTTTGACTCACGCTCAGTCTACATTTTTCTTGGCAGACCTACTTGCTTGTCCTTTCTTCCCTTTGATTTGTAAAATAAAGATCTGGTGGAGAAGTACATTCAGTTCATTTGTGAACAAGAAGCAATTACTCTCCTTAACTATGTGAAACCCCTGCTAGCCCATTTCCCATTTTTGTCCCCGGCTCCTAGGAGACCACTTGGACCCTAGGCAAAGCTCTAGCCTTGGTTTGACAGGTATCAGGCAGGCACCAAATGGGTTCTGCATTATAATTTTTTCTTCTTTTCCTTGAATTAGCCATTATTTCAAATGTTAATACCTATAGGCCTTCATTAGATTTACAATCACAAGAGAACATGCAAAATTTAGACCAATCTTAGTCCTTTTTTTTTTTTGATAATAAAGTAAAAATTCAGAAAGAGAAAAATGGGTGATACAGGCTGTAAATGAGAGGTCAGTCTACAGATGGGGGTCACATCTGTACATAAAGGTGCAATCTTTCCAATACTATTGACATTTCCTGATGCGTTACCACTTGTGGAAGGTTCTTGCTAATAACAAATCACATGCACATTGGCCATTCCTGACAAAAGATGTCCATGCATAGTTATGACCTAATCAAGGCAATGTTGAAAAGGAAAGAAACATCATGGAGAGAAAGGAGTGGTCAACCAAACTTTAAAATGTCAACCAAGTCACACAGCTGCTCTCCATCTGTGCCTTCTAACACTCAACAATGAAACCAACTTTCCAATGCTGACAAGTCTTCACTCTGTTCAACAGATGCACTTAGCTCCAAAAGAGTTTCAGGCAGACTGCTGAGTGAACAGTTTGCACTCGGCTTTTGGTGCCAAGATCGGCCTCTTTTGGAGTTGAGAAGATACAACCAATCAGTAGCCCCCGAATCATTGGAAGATACAAGTAGGAAATGATTGCACCCTTATCAGTTGTGGTCTGTAGTTCAAATAAATGAGCTGCTGGATCATTCCCCCAAGAGAGAAAGTAAAACTGAGTCCTCTTTTAAATTTTTAGATTTAACCTAATAGCAGGCCAGAACCCATTTTGTAAGCTATGCCTAAAACTGTTGCTTTTTGTCAAGAAAAATAAGTTAAAATAAAGTAAGTGGTAGCTTCTTTTAGCAAGAGCAAGCTGTCTTCTGATTAATAATATAGTTTTTTTTAAATCACAGTATTACTTTCTTCCTAATATTTAACATTACTTAATGCAGTTTCCTGCTGTATTTAATAGTAGCATGCTGTTGGGTCTACTATTATCTCAGAGCCCAATGAAGCAAACCTTTGACTGACAGAGTAAACAGAACTCATTTCATATTCTGAAAGCAAAGAAAACTTCATACAAAAGATAAGAGTATTTGGATGGATGTGCCATTACAAGACATACTGATCGTGTGCTACTACAAGCAAACAGAAGGACAGGTGCAAGTCTTGCAAATCATACATCCAGTCAACATCAGAATGCAATGCATGAGAAGCCAGCAAAAACTGAATATATGGAAGGTTTTGCTGAAATACTGTGGAAAAGCAATCATTGTAACTGTACAAAACTTGCTCTCGACATAACATAACATAAAGGCACCATTGATATCTTTCTCGTTTTGAAATACTGTAAAAAATTGCTACATATGGCACATAACACATTTTTACATACATATATTTAATTTATAAAAGTTTTTCCTGTTTTCTATTTGCAGAACTGCTAAAATAAAATAAATTGTTTAATTTAAGGTGGAATACTTTATTATATAAAATAAAGTTTTACAGGTGAATCTATGTGTTTATTTAAGTTTTATACAGCAATAGGGTCTTGGTTAGCAATTACACTAGACAGCCTGGCCTGCAATTCTTCCTGTGTCGAGAAGCGGCCTGCCGTGTTAGTCCTGCTGTCAGACAGGCGGAAGCCAGGTGCTGCCTCGAGACTGGCTGCCAGGGGGTTCTGGACACCCAGGAAAGGTGTATCTTCACCTACTCGTTCATCTTCTGTTTCACTCTCTGAGTTACTGTTCTCAGAGCTTGTATTGCTGTCCAATTCCAACCTGTTGGCAATGTGGCCATTGGGCTTGGTTCTTTTGGCCCGCCGGCTATTGGCGAGTTTCTTAACAGGCTCTTGAGCTGGTTCATACTCCTGGGTGGTCTCATACTCCTCATCCTCCACTATCCTCAAGGGACTAGGGGGGAGGCTGTTACTCTCATGTGCAGGGTTGTGATGGAAGTTACTGAACTGCTGGGGGTGATGATCATACTTCTTCTCCCGCAGCTTTGGTGGCGTCACAAGAAGTAGAGGTCTCTCTTCTTCCACAAAGGGGCTGACCGCCATGGAGGGCATGGACACCGTCATGCTCGACACGGGTGGAGACATTTCCGAAGGGGGCGATTTGGGGGAGCTTGGCGTGTGGAAATCTACAGGTGACATACGAGCCGGGGTGGTCATGGCTGACACATACCTGTGTGAGCACAGAATACCCCGCATAAGTGTGGTCGAAGAAGAGGCACATAGCAGGGAGGATAAGGGCACAGAGTTCATGATATGATATAATCAGAGAACAATACTCAGTATCAACATCTCGATTTTTACAACTAGGAAATTCAGTACCTTTGGGATCTAAAATTATAGAGCCAAGATTTTCCTTATAGGAGTACATGCAAAGATCTCCTAAATTGTCTAGCTCAACAAAGTTTTGGGGATTTTCAGTCTCATCATGAGTTTAAATAAAAGCATGTGAGCCAAGAAGAGGGCACTGGATCCCAGAAATCTCTCATGTTACAAAGACCAAGGCTCAGGGATTTGGAAGGGAAAGAAGGATTACTTAAATACTATACCTTCCTAAAAGGCCAAGGGGTCTTAGAGAATGAAGCCCAAATGGGGAATGGAAGAAGATCTAAGATGAGTTGCTGAGAGCTGGATCTGCATGCATTTGGATCTGTGTGCCTTGTCTCTCCTTAGCTCAGCTATAAGGTTATGTCTTATGAAAAGAAAAGAGCACAGTAACTTCGATTTATTCCCAATAACAGTGTAACACAATTTGTGTGCTTTTAATTTTTTCCCATGAAATACTACCACCAATCCCCCAGGGGCAAGACAGTCAAACGGAAGCTAGGGAGAACCTTACGTAAGCGTGATAGTTACTAGAATGGAGACTGTGCCCAGGATTCAGTCCACCTCTGTTCCAAACCTACCATGGGTCTTTGGGGCCTGCAAAGGTCAGTGAAACTGCCTGGTGATCTTTCACGACTGTGACAGGACTGATTGTACCACGAAGTGATACCTTGGGCCATGCTACATCTGACAACGCTTATTAAATCTCACTGTTGGAACCGTGCTTTCTTCCACCAGAATAAGAGGGCTTGAATTCTGGCACTGAGGAAAATGAGTCACAATTCTCAGCTTTTGATAAAAATGCTACCCATGCCTAGCACTCTAAATGACTCTTTTCTTCACACAGACATTCACAGCGTCTAATTTGATGCGACCCGTGATGACACAGGATACCACTGTATGAACTCTAGCTAACAGGAACAGGAAACCTACTAACTTTACTGCTTTTCTATGATTCATAGCGATATGGATGTGGGATCCAGCAGTGTCTAAAATAGAAATGTCTTGGAGATTGAAATACTTCGGGCTTGGGTGTGTAGCCTTTTGGTGTTGGGGGTACTTAAACGAAGCTCTGTGTGAAATGGGAGTCCAAACTGAGTCAACACACACAAGTGATTCATCTTTTCTCCCCATGACCTTTAAATTTAGTTATATTCTGCAGTCCTAGACAGTATGTCAGATAGGTAAGGAAGCCTACCCCAGAAGGGACATATCGACCTTTCAAAGATCTACATCTCAGGTAGTGAGGAAGAAAGATTTCATCCCTAACTTCTTTTTCAGGTTTCAAAAAGATTTAATTAGGATGGATAGACTTCATAATACATAAAGATAAAATTACAAGACTTTAGGACGAATGCTTTAGGTCAGCTTTGGATCCTGACTACTTTTTCACACATGGGTTGCAGGGAGAATTCTAAACCCGTAAGTTCCATACAGCACTAAAATACCACTTTTTTGGGAAAAGGTGTTGAAGGCTCTGTGTGACATACGAGCTCAAAATGGACTACTCTTGGTCCTGACAATCTCCAAGTCCATGTGTAGAGTCTTTCAAAATCATCTCCAACCAATAACTACCAAATAAATGTGGATTTGGCATTATATGAACCTTATATGGTAAAAGATTAGACTGAGATGACAATACAATAAAATAAAGCCAGTGGATTAGAAAACAAATAGGTAATAACTTATAGGTGGGCTAAGACAGCCAAATGGGGATAACTACCTTCCAGTATAGGTGCAAATGCATAAGAGAGGATCTATGAATTCAACATTCCTATTAAAGATTAGCTAGTTGCCTCCATTCATTTTACCTTTGCTGTCATCTTTACAACCCAACCCAGTCTCCCCAGAAGAAAACTCAAGCATCTGGAACAAAGGGCCACGTCGAAAACATGTCTGTTTTGAAAACCATTTGTGAAGACTGCCAGATGCGGCATTCAAGAGATTGATCTATCCATCCCTCCTTGGAGCGCCATAAAAGGGACACTGATGGTGGAATGCCAGCAGTTGGCCCCGTGACTGTGAGTAATGACACAGCCCTCAATTTGGTTTAAGTGAGGCTGGAAGGTAAGAAAGAGTTAACACATGAGACCACAAGGCCAGCTCGACCCTGACATTAAGGTTTGGGTAAGTGGCAGATTAGAATTAGAGAAGGAAGGGTCCTTATCAACCATTGATGCCATCTGTCTAAGGTGACAACTGAGGAAACAGGGACCTGGAGGGGGTCAGACTATGGCCAGGTCTGGGAACTCCGAGGCTGCTGCACTTTCCACATCAAACCACTTCAGCTCTTTAAGAGTCTGTTGCCTGTCAGCCAATGGGACGACGTGAGAAGCTCAGAAGAAATGAGTTCAGTCAAACCAAAAGATGACTTCATCAACTAGAAGCACTCCTAGAACAGGAAACTGCCGCCCCGACTCTGACCAGGCGGATTTCCTTAGGTGAGACTGCAGGTGCTCACAGGATTCTGTTACTGAGGTTCCTTGGCAGTAGCTTTGCCCTTCGGTTTTACCTTTCGCTATGAGGAGAGTCTCGGTAGGAGTCAGGGGTTTCTCTGGCATGCCTGAGGAAGCTGTTACATTCGCGAGGGCCTCCCAGGCCATTAAGGCGTCCTCTTGGGGCCCCACTGGGGCTGCTGTGCCTACTGTTTTCTACCGATGACATCACAATTACAGAGTGGCTTTCCGAAATAATGCTTTCTGTATGTCCATTGCTCCAGCTGGAAGGGAGGAGATGCGAGAGACTGTGAGACTTTTATTTTCATTATATGCAAAAATGGAAATGAAAGGAACCAAGTCTGACAAATTCTGTACTTGGAGTTACTGGTGCACCAGGAGAACATTAGCTAAGACCAGAACTGTTGCAGAGATCCATGCATATGAAGAAGATTGGCTTTGTGAGCATGTAATTTATCTGCACATTCACTCCTTCAATATTACTTAGCAAAGGTCACTATGTAGTAAGTGTTCTTACGGGTCGAGGACAGTGAAACAATTCAGTGAGTAGACAGACACAAGTAAAGACAATCTCTAGAATAGGGAACAGCAGTTCTGCAAGGGAGGTATTGTCCTTTTTGTAGGGGGTGGAGGTTCAGATGACAAAGCAATTAAGCGCAGACTGCCCTGATACCCAGAGATCTGTTTATGTCCAAGGACTGTACAATTTTTTGCCTCTTACGCATCTCTTTCATTCTCAGGCAGTGGCAGTAAAGGGAATTATGCAAAAAAAAAATCTTTCGTAGAGAAATCATGCTATGAATTTTTAAAATTCTCATACCTGTGACTAGGAGTCTGGGTGACAGTAGTGGAGTGATGAGTGGTTGAGGTATAATGACTGGTGGAAAACGACGTCTCGGCTTCTCTCTCGACAATATGCTCACTGGAGATGACGTTTTTAGACACGTATTGCTAGATAAACAAAGAGACAAGACTTGAAGAATCATGTATAGCAAACACTAACGCTGTACCCAAGCGAATTTATTCTTGTATACATGCTTCATGACAACTTCCATTTCTCTGACGGTCAGATGGAAAATCCTCTCTTGGCTACCCTTTTGGATTAAACAAATGGAATTAATGAATTACTGTTTGGAAGTGTACATAATATAACTTCTGCAATCATAACTCTGTTCTAAGACCTTATTCATCTGTTTCATTTCCCACTGATAACATGACCAGAATTCAAAATAAACTATATAGAATATTCATTTCTTGTCAGGGTTGCTGTAAGTAAAAGGCTAACGGATTTGAGTGAGACAAAAGCACAGACATACTTTGTCTTATTTCAACTTTCAAGTCACTTGAAAAAGACTTCTAAATATCTATATTTTGAATCTACCTTTGTTTCTCAATTTTGTAGTATCCATGTTACCTTTCTGGTATCATTGAAATTTTTAACATTGTCAGTGGCAAAACTAACAAAGCTATTGCAGAATTTGAAGGGCTTACAGTAGCTGTGAAGATAACACTTCTTTTCTTTTCTTTTCTTTTCTTTTCTTTTCTTTTCTTTTCTTTTTCCTTCCTTCCTTTCTTCTTTCCTTCCTTCCTTCCTTTTTGGCAATGGGAATCAAACTCATGACCTCACACTTGCCAGGCAGGCACTGTGCTGCTAAGCTATATCCCCCACCCCAAGATCACACATCTTGACAAAGCACTTAATATACATAGGGCCTTATATTTACTGCAGTTGGATTCCATTTTATTTCCTGCAGCAAACTACAGGAGCCATCAATGCCTTTTGCCAGTTAGAAGCTGTATTTTTAAAAGTTGTTTTTTGAATTGTATTTCAAACACCATTAGTTAAATTGAGTTAAATAACAGAAAAAGAAATGGAAAGCATTATTCTTCGATGAATCAGAAAATTTACTGTCTAGTAAGCCTTAGAGTTTAAAGAACCGGGTATCTTTGTGGAAACCCCGAAATATACAACTTGAATTATGCTTGAAACTCTAGCCAGTTCTGTTTATGCAAAACTACTCCAGGTGGGTCTTCCTGGGAAGTATAGCTGGCTTGGTTTAAGGAAAAGACACACAGTAACCTCTGGGCAATGTACATTCTACTCCTGCTTCCTAGGGGGCAACTTGAGCTCAGTGAACCTAATGAAAGTGGTATTTAACAATTACTGAAACTCACTAAGTGTCACTGGACTGTTTTATATAGATTATTGTATTTAATGCTTACAAGGAAATAGGTATTGATTTTAAGCCTATTTTCATAATGAAATGTGGTTGAATAAAAAAAATTATATCTTAAAGTCACACTATTTGGGCTGTAACTGAAATCCAGGCTGTCACAGCAATGTGATTCATGTATTATAACCCACATAGAGATGGATCATTGTGGGAGTAGTTGATGCAATTATCAACCTTCAGAATGTTCTGATGAACACGGTTGGGGGAGGGAGGAAATAGAGTATGTCAGTCTATTAGCACCTCCCTCCAACAATTTCCTTAAGGTCTTTGCCACAAAAGTTGGAGGCAGTTTAATAACTGCCAACCCCAGAAATGAGTCTAAGCCGTATCTGTTTCACACAAAATATACCTTTTCCTACTGCATTGCAGAAACTGCTACTGCAATACAAATGTCAGACTTCATCTATTAAAAAACTGTACATGAGAGGGAAATTAAAAAAATACAACAGAACAAAACAAGACGTATTATGCTGGAATACTATGAGTAATACTTCAAAAGTCAAGAGATCTGTGTATAGCTCTGGCCCTTGTCTATAAAGAAAGGTTTGGCAGATTATACATAAACAGTTTCCAGAGTTGAATAGTCTATGATCCAGTTAAATTTAAAAGCCAAGTTCTTGGTAAAGTATAAACAAAATATTTGCATGATTACATCTGGAGGACTTGACTCACAGAGAAAGATCCAGTGATTTAGCAAGCATTACATTCTCCTAGCTTTGCTACTGAGACGTGTGTTTGATAAGTACTTGACCTTTACGTGCCCTGATTTCTCTCTTTGGAAATCAGAACCAGTAAATCATCAGATACTGTGAAGTGCCCCTAATAAAAATTACTGAAAAGCCTTTTCTTCAGTGATCTGAACTAATCAGTCTCAGGCTGGAGTCATTTCCAAATTATTAAAAAAGTAAATATTCTTTCTGATTCTATTTATTGTATTATTTCTCTTTTTTCCTTGTTATGCCATCCCTGTAGAGCAAACCCAACATTATTATTACAACTCCTTTAATGAACATTTTATAAGAGGAAATGTGATGGTTTTACAATAACCAAATGTACTTTAAAAAAATGTCTCCATTATTTTCTACTGGCAAAATCTTGGTTTCCTGGAAGCCATTGTGATTAATGGCTACATCTAATAGCCTGAAAGCTTTAGAAAATAAACTTCAAGGTGCCAGAATGAAAAGGAGATGCTCAGTATTTTTCCATGGGCTGGAATCGACGTACATTCACCAGCTGCACGTTCTCGGGGGGCGGGTTGGGGTGGTGTGGCCCATTTGCTATGTTCACCATGTTGTTCCGTTCAGAACGAAGACTCTGCCGAAGCCTGTCGTGAAGCTTTTTCCGCTGTTTCCTACACACGAAAAAGGGAGCACTCAGTTTTTCTATTATTTACATTTCTTAGTCCAGCCAAAGCTTTCTCCTACCAATGCCGGAGTAACTCAAAACAGTGGACTAGTAGGGAGGAACAGGGCTGGGAACACATGCTACTATATCTCACGGTGGCGATTTATTTTTTACAGAGTTGTATGGGATTCTCTTAGAAATCCAGCTATGTTACTGAGGGTCAAGAAAAAGGAGTAGAAAATAAATATGTTGGTACTTGCCGACTCTCTCAGTCAATCCATTTTTGCCTAAGTCTTACAGATAGTCAACTGCCTTAGCAACACTTTGGGCCTTGGAATTCACAAGGCTCATAGTTTTCATAGTTTTTTTTTTTTTTTTTTCCTGTGACCTCTTAAGAAGATGAGCTTAGTTCTGAATTTGTAAGTTATACAAAGTCAGTATGTATATAAATACAAGATGTATATGAGTGAGATTATAGACACACTTTGCCATTGGATTTTGGCACAACTGTGACATGATGTCACCCTTGAAATTTTTTTTGTGAAAGTAGGCAGTGAGTGCTAAGACGGAAGTTAAAAAGACTTATGAGGGTCAGTCCCATGAAGGCTTACCCCCACTGCGTTCTCATGCTGACAACACGCTAAATCAGGGGGTAATGACAGAACACAATGCATGCCCTTTATTCTGTGGTATAAAAGTGTATTTTTTTATTCCTGAATGCAGGGAGTGTGAAATAATTCAGATTATAATAATAATCTGAATCAAAATCATGGCTAGCTATGGAAAGATAGTACTATACTATAAAGTAAATAACCTCTTGTTAATTGAACATTGTAGACTGCAATGGAGGAAAGAGGGCAGACAGTAAATGCACCTGTTGATGTGGACCAAGCTTAAAGTATCAAACAGTGATCATGGATCTATTTTGAAAGTTTTCACTTTAATTTTTTCAAAGTAAGTTTTGCTTCATTTTTTCTCCCAAGAGGTTCTTTTATACACCACACATTTTGAGAACATTTATACTACCAATCTAATTGAACCACTCCAATGTTCTGAAAACTGCATTTTAAATACCACTGTGTGTCTCTTTTATCCCCTAAGGGCCCTTGCAAATTGGACTCAATCTTAGCAGTCTTGTGCCAAGCACAGCTTTGGTACCAATACTCTGCCCTTGGTTTCCCTGATTTATTTTTGTGGTACTAGGCATTAAATCCAGTGCCTCATACATGCTAGGCAAGTGCTCTACCACCGAGCTACAGCCCTAGCTCCACACGGTCCTCTTCCTATGCAGTGCTGTGTGCACTCCTGGGCTTCCATCTAAGCCCATCTCTCCAAACCTTTATCCATGCCCAGGACTGTGGTTACTTATCAGAAATCTCCTGAGCACTTTCACGCAATAGATAGTTTTTCCAATATATGTGATTATGAAAGACCCTCAAAATGCATTATTTACGGGGAAAAATAAGGAGGAAAGTCCTTCCACTGTTTCCTCCCCAACCTTGGGTGTAGAGTCTAGAATATGTTACACACTGGCCGCCTAAGCTGTGTCTGCACTAACAAGAGAGAAAAGTCTGGAGAAGGAAGGTTTACTTGGTTTTGCAGTAGGCCACCACACACATGATGCCAACCACCAGCAGCGCGATGCAGATGCCACTTATGGTCAGCACTCTCTTCTGGTAGAGCTCCTCCGCTTCTGGAAAGGGGTGAGAGCAGACGTCACCGAGGTCACTTACAGCTGCCAGGGCTTACTACAACTCAACAGTTGGCATGCGGCATGACATTGTCCATGTCCACAAGAAAATAAATGTGTAACGATTGTTCACACTTACAGACATATGTAAGTTACAACATGCTGTGTGCTATACTTTGCACATAAAAAATAAAGCCAACTGGGGCGATTGACAATAAAATACTATACTCTACAATTACTCTAATAATAGGCTACATATATATATACACATATATATGATATTAAACTGGAAAAGCATAAAATTAATTATAAAGTATGATTTGGTTAAAGCTACAGTTTTAAAAGAATCTCTTGGAAATTTTTAAAAAGTAAAATACTCTTGCAAAGACAACAGGAATCCACAACAATAAAAGGAGCTAGAATTAGTACAATTGAGACCCTCCCTTCTTCCCTTCCCCATATCTATCCCCCAGCCTTTTTGTATTTTTAAGGTGTATTGTTTCATTACATCACATCCAGTGGTCTTTACAAAGAGTCATTTGTAACTTTAAAAAAATTAAATTTAAACACATTTGCAAACATGAACTTGGCTTGTAGTCAGCAAGGAAATTGAAATCAGATCCCTACGATTTATCAGTAAAATGTGAAACATAAGAAGCAACACAGTAGGCATAGCAAGGCACTGTATCAGAGAAAATCCGATATGATCGTTAGGGTAGTCTCGGGGCAACTGGAAGATGTATTTTCTTAGAGGGCAATGTTCATTATTTCATCAGTTGAATTTAAAGAACTAATTTGCATAGAGAAGTCAGTCACTAGCACAACAATGTATAAGTTGGAACAGACTGTAGATTCCCACATTGGCCAAATTAGCTAATGGACCACCTCCGAAGTACAATGCTTAGAGCTTTGAACTAAAGGCGCTATTGTTCTCAAAAGACAATTGACCTCTAATTCATAAAAAAATTTCTGTTCACCAATTACCTTCTTTGCGAGATAACATGATTATAGCAAGGGAGGACAACTTCTCAACAAGATTTTTGATGTAATAGGAACCTTGATCCCTCAGGAACTGAACTTCCAATGGTCTAATGACATTTATTGGAAGATCTTGACAAGGTTACTCAGAGTGAGAACTCAACCAGCACACAGTAAGCAGCATGGACTGTTTACTTGCCATTATAATTAAGCTAGTCAAGAACTGGGGGATTGCTGCACAGATGGAGTTCTCTTATCTGGACATCAAGAGACCCTTGAAAATATTTCCATGATAAATTCAGAGTCTCAGCAACTACACCTTCTTCTCTATTGAGAGAGGGGAAGTTGCAGAAAGTGTTCTTGAAATGAAAAAGTGGATTTTAATTTCTAGGATACAGTGGACCTTATCGTTAAACAGAACATTTCCTACAAGCCGAGCCCATGGTAATCAAATCCCAGTTAACAGGTCAAGAACATTGTCAAATCAAATTAATAAGAGCACGGATTATTAACAGGAGGAAGAGGAGGAGGAGGAGGAGAAGGAGAGAAGTCAGTGGGTATAATACTAGAACACTGCACAGATTATACAAAAACAAACTGAAAAGGTTGGAAGTGGAAAGGAAAAACAAACCAAGAGGACCGACAGACTGACAGAATGACAGAGAGTGAAGAAGTCAAGTACAAGGGAAAATAAGGTTAAAAGTTGGGGAGCCATCTGAAGTCCCTGGCACAGCATGCCTGATACTAATGGAGGGAGAATAAATAAACAAAAGAACACCAGAGGGAAGAAATGCTTGGCGGGCAGGGTGGGGGAGACAGAGGTGGAAGGGTCGCCCCATACAGCATAACTCCTAACCTAGGCTGGCAGTCATGTGGAAGCCACAATTAGAAAGCAAAGCAGCTGGTGCAATGCGGAGCGACAATGTCCTGGGAGGCAGAGAGTTGGTGCCACGGAGTTGCGTGCCACAAAAGTCACACAAGGACATGGACTGCGAGTGCCTGTGTGTTAATTGCTTGTGTCTGCTGATTTCCCTCCCTCAGAGTCACAGCACGAGGCATTATCTAGGAGCTGATACCACTGTGGCCTCCCTTCCTGACCTTGGCATCTCCATCAGTTTTTAACTTAAGCTTAAACTTTAGCAGCAGAGGCATTGCCCCTGACTCTGGTCCTTTGACATGGGACCCAGAACGCAGAGTTGGGATGGGTGGTTAAGAAAAAAAAGAGGGTCAGTATTGTTGGCAAAGCAGGATGGCCCTGCTTTTTGCTGTCTGCTGTCATTTAGTTTACTTTTTCTTCTAAAACAGTAAAATCAGGGCTGGGTTTGCAGCTAAGTAGTAAAACTACTTATATGACTAACATATACAAAGGCTTGGCTTTGATCTCCAGCGAGAGAGAGAGAGAAAGAGAGAGAGAGAGAGAGAGAGAGAGAGAGAAAGAGAGGTTGAGAGCCTTGGTTGTCATTTTTCACTGACATTCTAACATTTTGCTTTAGAAAAAGCTGGGAAACTGCTGTGGCAAACTTCAAAACTGGGGCATATACAAGGGCTGAATGGAGAAAAAAATGGAATCCTGTATAGTATACAGAATTCTTTAGACGAAGGTTTTCTTTTGGTTGTTAACTATGGAAGGACAGGCTGAGTTGGGCTTGCAAATAAATGGTGTAGGAGAACTGGCCCTGTCTTCCCATGTTGTGTAGACATGTTTTCCGGTCTAATGATTATCTTCTGGAAATAAAAAGGTAGCTCAGAAATGGGCAAATATGAAAGTACTAACATGAACCACTTAAAGGGAAGACCCATAGAATACAGAAAAGGGATTTAAATTCTGTATTCCTACCAGCTTGACTAAACGCAATGCTTTTCTTGTGGTTTTGCTAGATCAGGTGACCCCACAGTATGAATGCACTAAAGGAAAAATACTTGAAAATAACACAATGAGTTCCTTTATCTCCCTTTCCTCCTAGTTTTTTCCTTGTGTGGCAGGGCCCAGAGCATTGAGCAAGTAAGAGACACTGCTGTCAATTAAGACTCAGTCAATCCAAATGGGCGGATCTGTCTCCACGGGTGGAAATGCTCCTGAGGCTTTAACTGCAGCTAGGCTCACTGGAATAAATCAAATCGGGCACATTTCTGGTCTGATGTGTCCAAGCCCTTGTCTTCCTCAGTTTTAATGAGCTTTCAGATGAGATTTTCTTTGAGGATGTACATTTGTCTAGTGTGTGTGGAGCCTTTGGAACGTACGTGAGCAGATGCCAGTACACTGTCTGTCCGAACTCTTAGGAGAACTTCTCAAGGGAGAAGTTACATATCCCAAGTATTTGACTTCATTATTTGGCAATAGAAATACTATTTCATAGTCAGACCCTAAAACAATGGCATGAGATATATCCTGGTAGTGACAAAGAACAGCAGTAGTGGTGGAACTTTTTCTTCCCTGAAGGAAAGGTCAATATTGTCAGCCTTTCAGAAGCGGGACACTCTCTATCAGAAGGGTAGAAACCCTAACAGTGATAACTGTGAGATGGTTTAATGCCCAAAGAGCTGTGCTTTCCACTCCGGGGCTGCACCCAGCACGCAGAAAGACAGGCAGGCCCAGCACTGTGGAGGCCACGGGTGGTATCAGAGCTTCCTGCTCCCCCTGGGACCAGCCTTTTGTTCAGTTACTGAGGATGAGGGCCTTCAGGAATATGCATCAATTTCAACAGCTCCTTGGATGTATTTTTTTTTTTATGTTTATGGTGTGATATTTTCTATTTGATTATTTGTCTGGGTAATCTTAGTGACTCAAATTTATGAGCCCTGAAATTTCCACCTAAACTAGCACAAGGCTTCTTTCCGTGTTCTTTTTCCTCGCTCAAAAGACAATGAAGTTAGCTAGAGTCATTCTTGAATATCTCCAGAAAACCTGAGTATCCCAAGTCTGTGCAGGCAGTGCCATATTGTCACTTAAGGGCTATGTTTCTGTGTTAAAGAGATGATTCTTGCATGAACTCCAAGCTTCCATCAGCCTGAGATGTGGTGTGGCTTTAAAGAGATGCATCTAGAGACTCTTCTGTTCTCAGGCTCCTGGTTTGATTTCTCCTGTAGCCATATGCACCACTCTTACCCCAGCTTTGGCAAATTCAATCAGTGGGTCACACAATGTGGGGTCTGCGTGAGTCTGCAGTGGGTTGTGGTGGGGGGTTGGATCTGAAACTCTAAGTGAAGGTAGCTTGGGGATTTAAAAACGGCTGCACTCAGTAACATTTCAGTAAACTAATCATAGATGACAAATAGATAAATCATTGTTATAGCTGTATGATCCCTTCTAAAGAAAAAGGAAATTAGTTAGAAACTGAAAAGTAAGAGAAGAAAAAAGATTTCAGCTCATAGGTTCTAAAATCTGCAGGCTAAAAGGAATGATGATTGGTTCATACCCATAAATTCAATCCCAAGATGCTCTGCCAATGCAGAAAGTTGACACAAAAAAAAAAAAAAAGAAAGAAAGGGAAAAAGTTTCAGAAAAGAGCAATACACTGCACTCCAAAACACATTACACACAACTCTTACAGCTCTGTGCGTGCACGGGGACAGGGCGTGTGGCAGCTGGTTCACACAGCAGTGCTCAGGTAAGCATCCCACTCAACCTTAAAAGACCTCGCTGAGGGAGAAGGTGCATGGCTGAGCTAATCTCTATGCTCCCCACTGAGAAAAGAAACATCATTTTTATCATCAGATAAGGCATCTGATATTATTTAATTCCTTTTTTTCCTCAAATAATGTTCCAAAGGGGAGAATTTGAATTTCTCAGACACACGATGGCAGAGCCAGGAGTAGACACCAAGAGGCTAGTACTGGACCTGAACATTTTGTGATGTTGGACTTAGGGTTTCATTTTTGGTGGGCGGCTAATGGTTTAGTAGTCCTTGTTCTGTAATTTTTTAGTTTCATGTGTTCTTTTCTTTGTATGTTTCATTCATGGAAAACAACAAACCCTTCCACCCAAATACCTAGTTGACTTGCGACACTGGAGACTGTGTCCAGTTTTTTTTTCTTTCATATAATGTTTGTGCAGTACTGGAAAACTCTAAGCCTTAATTTTTCATATTGCAAAAAAAGAAAAAAAATCAAGTGTATAGTATGTTTGTGGGTGTGGGTTGGGATACAGTTTCTGGGGTCTTTTAAATTAATTTTACTTTATTACTCTTTCAAGTAACAAATTGATCATCTCCCCCACAGTGCTGAGCTCCCTGGGGCACAGGTACTGCTCCATCCATGGCAAGGGCACTCGATGCTGCGAGCCAGTAACGCTGACAGCACCGACTCTACAGACGCCAGGATTGGAAGAAAGCAGAACCTGCACAAGATTAAATGAGGAAGTGAGGTAAATGAGGCAAAGAAAAAAAAAAACCTAAAATTTAAAAATATTTCCTTGTGTGCAAGCCTTTAAGGCATCCCTTAATTGCATGTACACAGGGGTGAAGAGGCGGGGTGGGGGTGGGAAGGAGGGGTGGAATGTAAACAAGTCTGCATTTGCTTCCCTTGATCAATGACTTGAGAGTCAGCAGGGCAATCTTGTAACATTACAATGCACCTCTTACGTTAGGAAACTGTAGTGGAGGGATGGTACCCTTGCAGCACGTCAACTTGGGCATGGAGAGCGAGCCTCCACGGGGGGGAAGAGATGAAGTCCGTGTGCTGGGTCCTCTTGGTGTCAGGTTCTGCCTCTGCCATTTACCTGCTTAGTAACTTTGGATGAGTTAACTTCTCATTGCCCAGATGTATAAGATATACATGCCTCACTGGGTAACCCACGAAATACGCTGGCCAACTGGAGAAGGGGTTAACATCTTGGGGCCAGGCACATCTGGAGATGTACCTCAGGCCACTTACTGTGTTCAGGTTTATTTTAGACTAATTTCATGGCCAGGACAATTCTGGAAGCTCCTGGAATGTATTTAAGAAACAGACTTTAAAGGAATCATGCTTCCCAAACTTAAAAGAAAAATACATGCATATATTAATAATGGGAGGCACTGTATATAATAGTTTCCTGTGTCTTGGGCCAGTGTACTCAGACAAATGACCTGAATTTTTCATAAATTAAAAGCCAGGAGATGTTGTTGCATAAGATATTCACAGTAAAATAACTTATTCAAACCAAACAAATATCTTTTGTCTCTGTACCACATTCAATTTCTCTCATTTTCTTTCTGCATATAAACTTTGGAACATCAACCTGAAAACATTCATTTCCCACTTTTCTTCCTAGAAGCCCCTCCATCCATCTCCCTCCTTTTGTCTTCTACCACTCAGTGATAATTTAAAGGTTAAAATCAAGACATAGCTACAGAAAACCTTTCCAAGGAATCATTATTCCATGCCTACGTGAACACTGCTAATGATCTATATTAGTTGCGTAGAAAGCTTGGTTAAGTCTTCAATAAAATTAGTAGCATGCCCATGCATACATATTACTGCATTTACAGTTTTATAGGTAAGTCTCTGAGCCTAATGATAATTTCATTTCAAGGGAAGTCATTCATATTAGGCAGTTCCAATTTCAAATAATTCAATGGGAAATTGGTATTTAAAACTGGAATCCTTCTGGCCATCAGCCCTAACCAGGAAACAAGCAGAGGAAGCATGCATCTGTCATTCTAGACCCAGAGAAAACGATGCTCTCATTTAGTTTTACTACTGGGAGCTACAGTTTTTTCATCATGAGTCAAAAAAACAGAATATGCAACACTTTTCATTTGATGAAGAGGTTATTTCTATCTGTTCTGTTTAATCTAATGTTGGCTTAGGCTCATTATGTATCACAGGCTTCCTATTGAACTTCTGCCTAGCCACTACATTTTTCAAATTAAATTAATAATTCACAAACACAAAGGTTACTGTAAACAATTTAGTTTCCTTTTCTACATGTGATTTCCTGCTGTGCCCTAAGCAATATAAAAAATTAATTTAAATCTGAGAGTCTTCAGAAATTATTAAATATTGACTCACTAATCCTTTGCCTTAGGATTTCATAATTGCTTGAAGAAAACTGATTAACCTGGAGGTTAATTTAAATTTTCAGTTGCATTAGGGAAAAAGCACAATAAAATAGCTTTCTTTCATTGAAATTATACACCCACTGCTTTTATAGTTTCTGTTAAAATTTGAAGATATTCAGGATTTTGTTCTTTAGGATTTTGGGCTTGTTTATGCAAATAAACTCAAAGACATGGCAGTCTTGGTTTCTGCACTGTAAGATTTCTAAAGGAGTTTTGTCAGTGCTGGTTCTAGATGGGAACAATTTTATGTCTGACTTAATTTTAGACTTACCTTTATAAATGTAGACTTTTTTTCACATATGCCAATCCATATTGCCACTGAGCCCTTTCTTCCTTATTCTCAAGTTTCCATGGGCAATAAGCACACACATACATACACACACACACACACACACACACACACACACGCACAATAAATCTCACACTTGGTTGGAATTTATCACAATTTTGTCATAAGTAGAGTGTGTCTTTATTCTACCATTAGCAATATACACATGTTTGGTAAATACATTATTTCAACAGGTTTTAAAAGCATTTAGAAAGAAATCCATGAAATGACTGATGCACTAATCACATGATTCAAAACTATTTTCAAAGATATCCAATAAATTGACTCACTGTGAGAATGTGCCTAAGAGCTCTAAAATTGTGCTCTTTTTAAATATTTTCTAAATGGAGCTGTTCTATAATTAGTTCCTGTTATTTATTAGTTTCTATAGGATGTACTTGCTCCTCTAACTATTGAAGCTGCAAATGCTTTTTCTTTTCTTGGGAAGTCTATATATTAAGGACTACCTATATGCACACTCATACACACACACACGGACACACACACACGTCATAACTCACACCACTTATTGATGGACGCAATTCTATCAGGTAGGAATTGTGTCAAGATAGGTTGAATTTGAAGCTGACTCAACTTGATGGTATTTTCCTAGGAAGTACTATAAATGCTATATTTCAAGACAAATGGTATCTTATAAAATATACATTTTTCCTTTCTATCATATTTTAAATCATGCCCCATAGGACATTCAGACCAGAATCACTGTGTCAAATTCTAATACGTAAGTTATAAGTTAACAAGCATTTAAAAAATTATAGATACATTCTTTTAGAATGTTATCCTTCAAAAGAAAATGTGGCTTGGTAAGATTTAACTGTTTCACTTTGATGACAGAGACTATTTTTTCCTTGAAAACTTACATTATTCTTTTCAGACACTAAGTGTACAATTAAATTTTAAATGACCTCTGTAATAACATTCTCTAACCTTTTTTTCAGACTTCACTGCTCCTTGAACATGAAGTTCTTTCCTAGTGCAGCAAAATTTATTTTCTTGCTTTCTGCATAGGGGTTTGTTGAAATAAAAAATGAGGATTTCAGACATAGAGGTTAAAAATTAACCATGGGCAGGACAATTCTGGAAAGCAATGTCTGACTGGAACCTCTTGTTCTCCAGACACTAGGCAACGATAATGCAGAGTCATTACATTTTTTTTTTTTGGTAAATAAATATGCTTCCTATCAGTCTTGGTTAAATCAGGTTAAACATGAATGATAATTTCCTGGTTGTCTTCCAAAAGTGTCACTGAAAGCTTGCTAAAGATTGTGTTTAAGGATTCACTCTCTGGACTTTACGAATACAGAGTGGCTGTTTTTAAGTGATATCTTATGAAAGAGAAAGTGGTCATAAAGTGAATGAAAACATTTTCTTTGGTTACTGCTGTTATATCTAACTGTATTATTATTCTGGGAAATATCTTCATTTTTAGTGCTTTTCTTTATAAAGTGACCAAACATTACCTGCAATGCACAGTGAAACTATATAATTAAAGTGTTCAGAATTTTCATTAATTTCTAAAATTTGATTCTACTGTATGGACAGAGTCAAATGGACTACATCTATGCTATTTGAATACAAGCACAAATTTCTAACAAGAATGGATTTAATGTACTCAGTAAATTTATTTTTTTGCTTCGATTTTTACTTGCCATCCTATCTACCTTTAAAAACCTATAGCTATAGAGAGAAATATCTTGCTCAATAAATGGATATTATTTAATTAGTTGTGAATAGAGTGAAGTCTGAAAACTTGGCAATGTCTATTTGTCAAGTTTTTATAATAGAAAATGACCTTTAATACAATCTTTGACATGTAGTTTACGCAAATATGTAATAAGCATCACTTCACAAAATGATCACTATGGGTACAATCTTGCTATAGTGCATTGCAGAATTCATTCTCATAACTTCTACGACTGTTAACCTAATCTTATTCTTTGCATGCATCATAACGAGGATTCATTTGAAGCCCTAAATGACTATCTGTGTCACTACTGTGTTACATAAATTTAAACGCCAATGAGATATGTAGACATTTTTCAGGGTGAGCAACTGACAGTAGAAGACAAATCAGGGATTGCTGAATCCAGTCCCCTGCCTACTCCTCTGGAAATGGAGATCTGATGGGACTCAACTACATGCATCACTCTATGGCCCGTCTACGGCTGCTTTCATGCTGTAACAGTAGAACCGAGTGGTTGAGATGGTCCTGGCACCACCACACGCTCTAAAATATTTGTTGTCTGAAACTATAAACAAAAAAATCTGCTAACACTGGAGCTGAATGCATAGCCACATGGAATTCGTTTTGAAGGAAAAGTTTTAAAAGCTCTAGAACCAACAGTTATAATCCCAGTTCACAACAGAGGGACAAATAAATACTTTAGTTATCCACGCAGTTATAAACCATGTGAACTGGGTATTTTAGGAATGATGTTCAAAACACCACAAAGCCACAGAAATTCATTAGAATTTCTCAATTATGCATGTAAAAGCTACATATATATTCTAGAGCTGAACTGTTACATTTCAAAGTAAAAAACATTATTTAAAATAATAGTAACTATTTTCTCCAAAATTCACCTTTGAAACTAACACAGTGAATACTGAAATAAAGAAATTCAAGCCCCAAAATGGTTATTTAAATTAGCCTTGAACTACTGATTCTCTAAGCAACATAAATAGAAGCCAGGATATTTTATTTGCTGTGAAATGTTTGTTTTTAATTTTCCTACTCATACTTTCTTTTAAATGCCTACATGCAAACTGTTTGGATGATGAAGAGAAACATCTGAACTCTTTTTGTGATGTTTATTTGTTATAAATCACACACCCTGAAACCAGATTAACTTACCATCATTTCAAGTGCGTATTGGTTGCAGCTTAGCCACACCCCTTTCAGGATGTTGACATGGATACAGAAGATGGACTCCCCAGTGGAATGATTTTATTTTACCAATAAAAGTGAGACTTTTAAATGCTTTTATTATCATTTCACTGCTTAATGTAGACTATCAGCTTGCATCACATGATGCGGTACCAATGTCAGAAACACCCGGGGCCTCACACACCTATTAGTATCTGAGAGCCAACTAGTCACAAACAGAGGAAGTAATACAATCGCTTTTGTTAATGTACTCATGCGACAAGCAGAGGCAGTCAATATTAGACCTGGTAAAACGCGTCTAGCTCTAGGTGAAATCTGAGGGAGATGCAGCAACAAGAAAGCAGCACCGACTGCGCATGCTCCTATTCAGGCAGAGACAGAAAGGGAGTGGACGTACTGTAGAAGCTGGCCATTACGTAGTTTTGGCAGCGATCACCAGTAAACTCATTTGGGCACCTGAGAGAAGAAACAAAAAAACAATGGTAGAAAAAAAACAGAGAAAAAGAGAAGAGGTGAATATATGCTAGAAAGAAGCTCCTTCTGTGTCATTTCACTGACCTTGGTGAGTTCACCCTCAGGAACTGAGTCTTTGTCCTAATCATGGCTTTCAGGCTCCGGCATGTCCCCCAAATAGTTCAAAATTCAGACAAAATGCGGTTCGTGGGTTTGTGTGACAGAAAGATCCCAGCACTTTAAGTGACTGCTTTCTTTCAAAGGTCAACTTACAAATTAAGATCTGATATTCTATGGATCTCAGTTTTGGTCACAGATGTTGGAAGGAAATGGTTTTGTTTGGCTCGCCTGCCACGGATTGCCAGCCTCACGGGCAGTCCTGCCTGCCATTCTGTCACATGTGTGACTCTGAGACCTATGCAGAGAGACACCTAAGCAAGATCACAGTGAAAGGGTTCATGCTCTCGAGCAGATAAACCACAATTAGAACAAAAGGAATCAGTTACAACTGAGCGGTAAAAGCACCAAGTAGTAGTAACTGTTGCTGTACTTTGGGGGAGAAAGCAAATTTCAGATTATTTTAACATACTTTCTTGGATTTGGACTTTCATGGGCACATTCTCAGTACATCTTGCTCCAGTGAATCCAGGTTGGCACCTAGAGGGCAAAAACGTGATAAGCAATAGAATGCCAAAGACACTGAGCTTTCAGACTGGCAATTTCCCTCCTATGGAATACGGAGATTCCTAAAAAATGACCTGGTACTGAATAACATAAAGAAAAGACACAACATCCAGAAAACCATGTCTCATGAAAACGGTGGGGTATGGATTTTGGTTGTTCGCATCAGTCTTCAAGAGATTAGTGAACTGAATTCAACCAGAGCGAGGCTGAAAGATGAACAGAGTTGGCAGGGCAGGGGCTGCCCTCATCTTCCCCTTGGCACCAAGCACCAATGCTTCTATATTAAAGCACTGGCTTGCCTATGGGTTCACGTGGCTCTACCCACGGCTTCTGCTATGAAACTAATGCAAACTTTCTAATTTTATCTGCATCCAATTTCAAACTCACTTCATAGCAATTTTCTAAATTCTAAGTTCAATCATTAAACAGTAGAAGTCGAGCACTTTTATTCTCTAGTGATTAATGAGAAGAAAAACTGTAGTCTCTGTTTCTGAGAAGATATTACAAATTAAGTTTCATTTTTTAAGTATTGAAAGACAGAAGTGGATTTTTATTAGCATACATTTCACTTAATCCAATTATCCCAAATAAAAAATATATCCTTAAATTTAGAAGTTACACTTCTATACAAGTACTCTACTAGACATCATTTTTGCATTTAAGGTAAAAGTATTTCAAAATTATGCAACATATATATTTTATTCACTCATTTATGTTTACTCATAAAAGTTCTAGAATCTTGATACAATATTATTCTGAAGGTCCTGCAATGGGAATTCGCTTAGATATTAAAGTCCTTTAAAACTGCTGATTTTATTGCTATTATTTTAGTAACTGAAGTATTTCAGATTGGATGCACATTACCCAATATCATATTTTAAAAAATAAGGATATGAAAGTGTTCTAGAAAGCAAAGGTATAGATGAAAAAATAATCTTGCTTGAATGCTCCACATTCCTAGTCACAATTATTAACAGATTGCCACAATTTTGAAAAGTCTACCAAAACCATCATGCAAACTGCCTCTTTCTCTGAAAGCAGACACCTACTAGTTTTATACACCCCTTTCTTTTCCAAAGTGAGAACACATACTACTATTTTTGCATCAGGGAGATATGAATAAAGCTATTTGTCTACAAATACAAGAGTGATGTCTTTTTCTTTCAAACCAAACTCAATACCAAAACCAATTGTTATCAAGTGATTTGGTACCATAAGAAGAACAGCTGGAAGACAAAATACTAGCAGTTTCAGATTTTTTTGCTCCATGAGTATCTTTACAGTACAATTATAATCATTAAAATATAAGCTTAATGTAATAAATTTAACAAGTATCTTATATTTACATAGCAATTTTGATATCTTTAAAACACTTTTATATAAATGAACTGATTATTTTTGTTTGGAATCCTCTTGTTGCAGGAAATTCTGGGAAACTTACCTAGGGAAATATGTGCAGAACTATAAACTGTGAAGGAAGCTTACTTCTCACAAAGAAGTTATGCTACATGGTTCCATAAGAATGTCTACACAAATATATATAAAAAAAGTGAAAAGCCTCTATATAACTTGTCTGACAAAATAATTTCAGGAGAAAATAGTTTTGTTTATTCATGAACCAGAACTATGAATCACTACAAGCGTAATTCATTCTTGAGCAGATAATTACAGAATTAAAGATATATTTACAATGACTACTTTATCTTACTTTATTCCACACTTGATAAAAATTTAACTTCTCATATTGGGAAAACAATAAAATAAAGAACATAGTATAACATATATGAATTCTCTCTACTGCTGAGAGACAGGGTTGGGGGATATGACTCATTTAAGGTAAAAAAAATGCTGCTATTAAAGTATCAGAAAGTGAACAAATTGCTGAAGAATTATGAGTTCCCTAAGAGAAGAAATAATGTATATTAGGGAATCATCACTTAGGCATCTTAGATGCCATCTGTGTAATTAGAGGGCATAGGTCAACTACATAAATGGGGTCAAAAGTCTTATCCTATCATTTTTTTGTAAATTATGTACATCTAATATGTTTCCTTGGAAACTAGCATTATGCCTATTGTAAGATCCTACAGATTATCTGGTTTGGTAATACTGGGACAACTTAAGGTACGCAAATCCTTTTTTGGAGTTATCAGCTGTATCTGAGCCAGAACTATGCTTTTGTGTATGTTTACTGTCACTTGGGGGATGAATTTTCTCAGTCATTTCCTAATGTTACAAAGCCCAGTGATTATGCAAAGTGTTTTCCATGGATCAACAGCATGGGCATCTCCCAGGACCTTGTAAAGCAGAATCCCAGTCCAAAACTCCTGAGAAGGAATTTGCATTTTAACGAGATGTCTAAGAGACCTGTGTGAATGTTAATGCCGAAGACGTAAGGGACTCTGAACTGAGACACTGCAGGCTTAGGGCCTCCATCCTGGCACAAAGTATCTTGCTCTTTGGACGTTTCACTTCATTGGGCCTCATTTTTCTCAGCAATAAAGCAAAAGGGTGTAATTAAATGGTTATCAAAGATCTCTTTCACCACTAAGATCTCTTACCAGTGAGATTTCAGAAACTGATGCCCATGTTAACACAGGGAATCCTTGTTAGGAAGTCTTGCTATCATTTTTTTCTGAATTCATTACCAGTCAGGTACAGGAGGACTCAAGAACTTCTAAAAATCTATTTAGCTTAGTGGTAGAGCACTAGTCTGGCATGTGTAAGGTCCTCAGTTGGATCCCCTGCCTACTAAATGAATGAATGAATGATTTCTGATGATACGATTTTTAAAAGATAAACATAAAGGCAAAACAAACTGCAGATCCTGAAGCAATTAACTACTCAGCCACAAAAATCGTTGTGTGACTTTCATTGAAATCTCATATTGTTGCCAAAAAGGTAGAAGGAAGTGGAGTCTGGGCATGGAAAGCACGTGAAAATGAGAATCCATCTGATCTACACCTAGGGTGCACTTCTATGGAATTAACCCTAAAGGAAGAAGACTGGCTTTCAAATACTTTTACTAACAGTACTGCACGTTAAGCCTTCAATCTATTACTGTCCTGGAAGATAAGCATAAGGCAAACTTAATTCGACTTTGAACAATGTAAGCACATTTCAAGAACTTTATATGTTAGAAAAATCAAAGGATTTGAATAAGAATCAAGAACCTGCTGTATTTTCAAAAACAGATATACCATTTGCTTCATTGATTAGAAAATGGAAATAAATTTCAGCATTTGGTTTTAATGTGACAACCTTGCTCTATTTTTCTAAATATATATAAAACATGGTAATACTTTTTCTATTTTTCTGAAAGTGTATATATGGGTGGGTACTGTAAGGCTGTATATATATATTTTTTTTTTTCAGTACTGGAGATTGAGCACCGAACTACCTCCTCAGCCTTTCTTGATTTACTTATTTTTTGAGACAGGGTTTTGCTGAGTCACTATGTTGCCCAAGCAGTGGGCTTGAATTTGTGATTCTCAGGTCTCAGCCTCCCTGAGTGCTGGGATTACAGGTGCACCTCATCCACAGCTGGCTTACACTCCTTCTTAGTGGAATAAAAGTTCACAGTATGATGTCAACTTGGGCATCTCCCAGCTAATCCCTCTCTGACCTGGACCGTGCTTCTCACATCCTCTGAGTTCTCGGTAAAGGTTTCTTCTTCAGCTTTCACACATACCACGTCCTGATCCCTTTCATTCTGCTGTGATTATTTGTTTGCGATAATGGTGATCCTATTTTGATCCATTATACCTATAGCCTCACATAATGCCTGGATCATTAAGAGTTCTTACAAAATGTCTGTTAAATGAACCTATGATCAGACTATAGAATCCAATAAAGAATTGTTTGAAAAGAAAATTTCATAAGCAAGTTCATTTGCCAAGTACAGGTCGATCTTGGACATCTGTCTTTTATCTTTGTAGTTTATGACAGATTCTTCTCTGTGGATTCTCAAGGAGTATTTTTATAGAACTTCCACTACCCTCCTCACAGATTTTTGGGAGCCCTGTAACACTCTGTTTACAAGTGGGAAAAAGACTCTATGATTCTTCAGAGTAAATCTTTATATTAAATTTAAATATTGTTACTGAAATACCAGTTTACCTGGATTCAATAAAGCATATAGTGTATTAAACAAGATTTCTGCCCAGCATCAGAAAAATAAAAACTGGCTTAAAAAAAAACTACTGGCATTTATTATAATTATGTTCTCTGGTTCTTACCTAGTGCTAGATGAAATTGTTTCATTTTAACCCAATATTAAGGTAACCTATACAATGAGGAATGTCTAAATTTGCTCTAGCCCAGAGTCTATGAATGATTTATCCAGTGTTATATATCCAGAGTGTCCACGTATGACCCAAGCTTTACATTAGTTTTAAGATAGACTTTTTCTTTCAGTCAGTAAATGGTTCCTAATACTGAAGTTCTCTATCACTTGTAAAATCATGGCTATTATATGGATACTGACAATTATATTCATCTTTAACTAAACTGACGAACATTATGACTTAATCCATTATAAAAACTTTCAATAATGATAGAGCACCGTAAATAATCTAAATGATTACTTACTATGCATTCACTCATAGAAGCACACACTTCAAGAACCAGTGTAGTGATTGATCAATTTTCATACTCAAGTGAAGAAAGTATTTCCTTTTTTTTTTTTTTGGAGACTCTACACATATTTAAATATATTCACAGACCACCCCCTTCCAAGTGGAGGGTTTGATAATGTATCACTATGTATCACTATGGTCAGTTTATAAACCATCTCTGATAATCCTTTTTCTTCTTTTCTTTTATCCTTGGTCTCATCTTTACCAGCTCTCCCTTGAGTGGAGGAGAAGGGAGACAGAGTCCACGGCTGATATTCCCTCTCTCTTTAGTCATCACTCCACATGAAATCTTTGGACAACTGTTAAAATATCATTCCCTATTTTCTTTCTGCTCTTCCTCAGTCCTAGAGGTGGCATTTCCTTTCATACTGTACAGCATCTGAAATTATTTATTGGACATCTTTGTTTACAAGGACAAAATGATGGAAATGTCAACAAGTATATACTGAATACTAGGTGACTTCGTTGGATGTTAGGGTCTCCTGCTGTCAGTCTGTAAACCTGAGATGGCATCGTACACAACAGCCGGAAAACTGCTGGCCTGTTTTTCTACAGTATTGTATTGCAAACTCACTCCTCAGCTGGCTCAGCCTTCTGGCCAGGACTCGCCCACTCATGGGCTGAGTATCTGTGTTGTAGATTATTTTTTTCCCAAATGTATTGTTACTATTAGTCTGCATTTTTCCAAGATGAATCTTATTCTGTTATCAACCTGTAAGTGGAATTTCTTGAAGCTTGTATATGCTTTTCTAATTTGTGTTTTAGTGTTCTTTACAGTATCATCTGCAAAAGACATTTATGTCTTCAGGAGCAGGCCCTCTTTAACATCATTCAAGACAATATTAAACACAAGAATGTTCCAATAATACTTCCTTCAGATCCAACCTATACCTCCCCATCACTGCTGAGCTGGTATCTCTACTCCCATTTCTTTTTTATTAGGATCCTGGGGTTAGTTTTCAATCCATGAGATAACTGGATACATACAGAGGCCCCACTGGACTCATGGGTAAATACTGGAGAAAAAAATTCTAAGTCGTCCTGGCTCTCAAATGTTGTCCTTCAATATCTAGGAAACACAATCCCAGTAATGAGGGCGGCAGGGCTTATGAACTAACTTCGCTTGTGTGAACCCTGGTGCCCTTCCTAAAGCTTTGTTTGCACAGCTTGTTCTGAAACGCTCATGTGCAGCCTGCACTCCTTGCCAGTGTTTACATAACAAGATGTATCCTCAAATTCGGGGGCGGGGGGTAGAGCAGTTTCATCAGATATTCGATCAATCCACATCCTGTTCATCTCCACATCACGGTGACACAAAGACATATTGGCTGCTAATTTGTGGTTTGGTCTTCAGCCTCTGGAGAATGTCCCTCCTGGTCTCATCACATAGCTTAGCAATTCCGAGGATCTCTGGCATCCTATCTATTCCACCAGCCTCATTTTATGATGACATATCTAAATAGTTCCTTTTTAAAAATCATGCACTCTACATATTTCAAAATGGTGCACTTCCTCTAAAATAGATGGTATATGCCTCAAGATGAGGACTCCATGCTCTTTTTCCCTTTCCTGCAGAATCTCTGCTTATGACTAGTTCAGGTTCCCACTATCCACTGCCTTAGTTCCCCAATACCCTTCCCAGCACTCAGCGCATCAATAATTTATAATTGAATCAGTTACTTGAAACATGACTGCCATTTGCAATAATAGCCTATGCTCTGCATGAGGCAGAGACCAGCCTTTCCTTTTTGTTCAGCATCGGTATGAGTACAGACCCTGCCACAGGAGAGCTCAGTCAATTCGTAAGGCTGCCCCACTGATCTGAGAAGAGAAAAGGATGTGACCTATTCAGAGCACTTGTCAGTGTATGATTTCAGGCCAAACGGTACCTCAATTGATGCCTGTGAACCCAAAAGACTTGAATCTACTTTGGGGACTCAAAGTCAAAATGAGTTCATAAATACCTAGCAAGCACACAGCGGGATACCATACACATGAAAACAAAGAAACCAGAGGACATAGCTGGGTGACCAGTACAGAGCTGAGATCCATGGGTTCCACCACTTTCTCTCCCAAATGCTGGGCCCGTTCAGTGCTATGGCACTCGAGCTCAGAGAAGTTCCACAGAAAATTATCGGGCCCATTCTGCAGAAAGAGTTCTTCCAGGGCTGGCACTAGAGTAGAGTTTGAGGTGATTTATGGACTGGAATAAACTTTAGCTCAGTATGTATTTGTCTCATCTATCCCAAATTTTTCTTCCTACACCCATGATGATTAGGTTGTCAGACACATTTGAGAGTTTAAATTATCATTTACTTGTTTAATGATGTTAAGTCAGCTACTCATAAATGTTATAGATCTTCTCTCCATCATTATTTCTACACCAGTACATTCTAAAACTTTCTCTCTGGCTTAGTCTCCCCACTGTGCTAAGCTGTGTGGCTAAACACCTGGTGTGTCCGTGGCGCCTCTCTCCTGCTCCAGGAACAGCTGCGGCTCCCTGTTAGCTCCCCCAGTCTCCGAGACTTCTGCCTGCCATTGAGAGCTCAGAAACTGCCTCCACCCCTGAACTCAGTTTTTGCGTGTGTTTGTTTGGTTGCTTGATTTTAATTCCTAGAATGAAACTGCTGTTTCATTCCAGACAGGCAGTGCACTGTATTTCACAGAAGAGATCACTGCAACTTCTGCACCTGCCTGGAGCACTAGAAAGACCCCATCCGTGGCGGCTAAATCCATAAAATCTTCTAACCTACTCTCATCTTTACGTCCCTAGTACCCTAACGATCAGCACTGTACCATTTGGAATATACTCATGGGCACTGCTTTAGTACTTTAGCTATTGCATAAATGTACTACATTCCTAGGGATCATAAATGAGATCTTCTATTTTCTCTGCTTTTAAAAAATGCCCAACATATAGCTGTTCTATAAACAAAGGTTAATTAATACATTTATTAAATTTATTATATCCTATTTTTGTGCCTTTGTCTTCTAATGTTTCTGTAATTGTCTCATATATAGCAAAACATGGGGCTACACTTTTCTAAACAGTAATTATCCAAAATCTTAAAAGTCCATGTCTGAAGGCACTGCATATCTTTTCAAGTACAGTTTGCTTGTGTTTTTGCTTTTTTTTTTTTTCATATGATGAAGTTAACCATTAGAGCTATTAAATGATCTGCCAACTAAAAATTACACAGGTAGCTGGTGGCTTCACCTTATCAAATAAAAACTGCTTTTGCTGAATAAAATGAAACATTAGGAATTAAACATCAAAATATCATCTGTTAAGACAGGTGTACATATTTTTCCAATGTCTACAGTGAGAAAGTAATAACTCCACTTACTTTTATTGTAAGGGGAAAAAAAAGTCTTGCTTCCCCAGAGTTAAAAGTACTTTAACAGAAATGAACTCATTTAATTTCACTGACTCCTTGGGAAAAAATTTGGAGAACATATTAACTCTATGTTATAAATAAAGATACTGTCTAGAGAGTTGAAGCGAAAGGACTGAAGACTGTTTGCTATAATCAGTGGTTAAAATTCTAATCCCCTCATGATGAAGCATATCTGTCCACTGTATAATATTTCAGATTTATAAACAAAGCCTGATATAAAATATTTTTTAGATTTTAAAAACTGTATTAACATTTTCCAAAATAGTTCTGAAACTGATCAGAAGAACAGATAGAAGAAGAAAAGCAAGAAGGAAAATCTGGACAACTTCATGCTTAAATGATCTTGTTTCAGTGAACCATATGACTACATACGGCATCAGAGAACAAAAACTGGAATTCTCCTTTCTTCATCTTGCCATAATCTGGAATAGTAACTGTTTATTTCCTCAGGATCAATTTTAAATTACTGTAGAGTCAAGAGGAGAATAAAAGATGAGAACCACTGCTCCAATCCCCACAGTCTCCAAGGGCAAGTCCAGGGAACCAGCAAACCTCTCCTCGGAGGAGCGTTTAACTGTTATATGGTTAATCCATTTGGAACACCTTGTTTGCAATGAAGGAATAAAAGAGGTTTGCTGTAAAATCTGCTTCTACTCTCAAGAAGACAACAGTGCATTAGGTGACCAGGGAGACTACTTGGAAGCTTCCAGGCTGCGGTGTTTCTGAGTCATGTCTTTGGGAAGGGAGAAAGCTGATTGGGAATGACGGGACTCATGCTTCGGCAGTGCTCTGCTCCGGACAGACGGGCCGGACGGAAACTATGACCTGGCTGCATCGACGGGGCCAGGAGGAGCCAGCCCAGCATTTTTATGTTTTCTGTCTCTATTCAAAGGGTCTAGTGGACAACACATTATCATATGATCTGGTCTATTATGTGACTTTGTTTAAATTCTGAGTAGTTATTACATTTAATGGTATAGATAATTTTAATGTGGAAAGTTTTTCTTTTTCCTTTTTTTCTTTTAGAAAAACATACTTTCATTTAATGAAAAAAGCCTGAATTACTGTGAATATTAAATATACTATAATTCTTCCTTCAAGGTACTAAGTTATTTTGATGCGATCCCGAAATCATGGTCCAAAAAAGGGGAAGAAGTCAGGCATGGTGGTGCATGCCTATAACCTTAGTACTCTGGAGGCTGAGATGGGAGGACTGTTGTGAGTTTGGGGCCAGCCTTGGCTACATAGTGAGTTCAGGGCCAGCCTGAACTATATAGCAAGACCCTGCCTCAAACAAACAAACAAACAAACAAACCAAAATCAAAAACAAAAAACAACCAACGACAACAAAACTGCAAAAAGGGGGATGACACCATCAAAATCATAGACATTAAAGATTTTTTTTCTAAAAAAGATTCAGTAATTATTTACAACATTTTCCTAAAATATTCTAAGTACAACAAAAGAACAGAAGGAAGAAAAGAGACAGAGAAGGAAAAGAAAAACAAAGAAACAAAATGGAAAGGAAAGGAAAGAGAAGAAGAGGGAAGACAAAGGGAGGGAAGGAAGAAAGATGCAATTTCCTGAGAACTAGAATGCAACCACGATCCGCTATGTGATTCAGTTCAGGGATGCAGAGTATTCACGGTTTGCTATTTTAATACTTTCAGAGAAGTAACAAACATAAAAAGTAGTTTTTAAAAAACGAGTACTTTCCTGGATTGGGCTTAAAATTTAACGAGAAACTGCACGGGTGAAGAAAAATTACAGTTGTTGGCACAACGCCAAAACGGAACAAATGACCAGCACTTAGGTGCCCCTGCATGTGGGGCGTGGGCGGGCGGCAGAGTAGCTGAAATTAATATGTGGAGAATAAGTGCACTGGTTCCTTAGAGGGAATCAGAGACTATCACATGTATTCACTCAGCCCATAAATCTCCACATAGGCTATGATGAAAAATGATCATATTTCATTATTATAATTAAAATATAGTAGTCTCAGATGTTTTTCTAGGAAATAAAAATATGAGACATGGATAATATGGGTACAATTGTTTTAAAGGGGGGAGGAATTTAAGGACCTGTAATTTAACTGTTTTCCGAGGAGATTTATTGAAACACAATTACACTGTATGCCTAAGATGAAGAAAGAATAACAAGATTTCCTTGTATAATAAATGAATTTCACATTTTACAGATTATAAACACTGGCTTGTTATACTTTTTCACTTTGATCACAGAAAATCCTCGAGGAAACTATAAAATGTGTTCATCCCAATTCCATATGATCAATCTGGGGCTGGCTTGTGCTGGATTCACAGCACATCAGTAGAACTGAAGAGTAGTAACAGACAGATATTTATTTTGATGTAGACATGTAAATTTGAGTAATTTTAATGATCAAAAAGTGAACCTCTAAAATTAGAGAGTTTTCAAAAGTAAAAATAACTAGCCATGCGAGAAGTTCAGACCTGAAAGGAATATTTTTTTTTGCATATTGTTTCATTTTTATCCTGCCTTTAAGTTTTTACAAGACTTTGACTTACAACTATTCCCTGTGTCCATGAAAGAGACATTTAGTAATTGTGATTAGAATTCCATGCTTCTGATTCCTGGCCTTTTAGTTACTCTAACAGGCTCTATTTGCTTTCGTAAATTGCCTGTCTTCATTGGTAAAACCAGCTGAACAGCTACCACCACATGTCTTCTCTTGGCACTGCCTCTCTTCTTTTAAAGGAAGATCTTTTAAGAGCAATAAAGGAGCAGTTTGGGAAAAGATTTGTTTATAGTCCTAAACTGCATGAGGCACAGGACAGAGGAGCCGTTTTGGACAGCCTCGGGGGCAGCAAAAACACTGCCTACCCACCGGCAAGTTTGGTCGCTGTTAGATTCCAAAACATACGTCTTTTAAGATGTACTTCATTACTAATAAATATAAGGCTTTCTTAAAATTGGTAAAATACTCATACACTATCTATATAGCATAAAGGGGAATGGCCTTGTTAACTATTTCTTGTACCTTTCTCATTTTGCCAATTGCTATTTTTATTAGGTCAACTCCCTCCCTGTTATGGTTTGTGTCTAGGTGGCCCCCAAGCCTCATACAGACATGGAGGTTGCTGACTCTAGTGTTTGTGACTGGTTTGTTGTCTAGCGCTGGGACTGGCAGTGTGAGTGCTGCACCCGCCCAGGGGTGGAGCTGGCATACAATATAAGGGAGGGAAGGAGGCAGTTTTTTCCTCTTTTGCCCTGTTTGCTCTTGCTGCTTGTGGCTGCCCCTGCAGCCATGCCACCCTGCCTTGGAGTCAGCTGAGTATGGACTGAAACCTCCAAGAAACTGTAAGATAAATAAACCTTTCCTTCGCTAATTTTGGGCATCGGTACTTTGTCTCAGCAACAAGAGAAAAGTAACCAAGACACCACCTAACCTTTAAATCACATGCTAATATTCTAGAGCAAGAAAAATATTTTAAAATTTTCTTTCTTTAAAACAGGGTCTGCTACTTTTAGAACAATGTACTCATTGCATGTTTCCAATTATGGACTGTCTGCAAAACCTGTTAGATGTTCCACATTACATTTTTTCAAGGAACTGCTTTTAAAATACTTTTCTATGGGACATAGCATTGGTACATAGCAAAATAAATGTTTATTTTCATAATTTCACTAAGATATAAAATACCTTTTACTAATATCAAATTATGAGTCCACATCCCCACAAGAAGAACAAATATTAACAGGAGACTTAAAATGCATGCCACAATAAATGTGTCAATGAGTCCTATTAATTTTTACCATAAAGCTTAAATATTTAATGTACTAGTAGTAGCAGTGTTGTATGGTACTTGAAGAAATAGGATAACTTTGATATTTCTTAAAGGTGAATCAACTCCTCCAGCTCACTGGAAAGAAAGAACCCAATCTAAACCTATCTAAAGATAACAGCAACGCATGAAAGAATATTGCCCTCTACAGAGAATCGTGTTACACCCACGATGCTACATTTTGGACCACATGCAAATTGGTTTTTTTTTCCTATTAGTAATTTCAACCTGAAGTTCATTTTGAAAAGTACTTGTGGAACAATAAGATAATCCAAAGGGTGACAGATGTATGAATAAGGAGTCTTCTGCCATTCTGCTGCTTTTGGTTTTCTAATTCATTTTGAACATGAACACTGGAGTTAGGTAGAAACATTAGTTTTTAGCTCAATTAATCCATTGAAATGGAGAATATGGATATGAAAATTATAGCCCTCCATTATATTTGCATATGTCTTCTGAGTAACAACGAGAAAACCATGAAGAAAATAACATTATAAATATGAAGCCAAAAATCAATTCCAAAACAAAAGATAAAAACCCCACACACATTGAAAAGAGCAAAAACAATTCTGGATACAACAGAGGAGATGACAAATGGCATGAACTTTTCAAAACACTCTACAAATAAAACAGCATTATTCAACAGGATGCAACAGAATTGGAAAAAGAAGCAACGATCCAGACGATGGGACACAGAATCATCTGGGAGAAGTAGTTATGGATATAAGCCAGAGAGGGGATTTCTTTTCTTACTTGCACAAGTATCTTGAGGGGTTTGAAAGGTCTTTCACCATGAAACACTCGCCGCCATTCACACAGAATGTTTTCTCCTTCTCCGCACACTTCACGAGATGGCTCGTCCCGGTGGTGGATGTAGATGTAGCTGGAGAGGAGATAAGGAAATGTTCACATCTGTTTCTGACCCCTTCTAAACAGCCTTCACTCTGAAATTCTCTTAAAAGCAAGAGTACAGCCAACTTCCTAAAGTTTTAGACTTGACAAATAATAGCAAAGGAACTATTTTGTGGCTGTAATACATAGAACACCATTAATTAACAGAACATGATTAGTAGAACACAAGTAATTACAGAATAAATTAATTCCAACTAAATAGGAAAAGGGACTGGAGATTTTTATAGTCATTTTTTTTCTTTAAAGTAGCCATGAAAGAGAAGCTCTCATCATTAAGCACAATCAGTTTTAAGGGAGGTTCAATGATAATGGTGTCAAGCCATGTCACTGAAGCTCCATAAAAAGAGATATAAAATATCTATATCTATATATATATATGTATTTTTTCAAATGATATTTTATGTGTATGTTGATTTTTTTTGCAGTACTGAGGATTGAAAACAGAATTTGTGCATGCTAATCAAGCCCTCAACTATTGTACAACATCTCCAGCCCTAATTACATCTCTAAGACAATGCATAGTCAAAAAACAAAAACAAAAACAAACACACAAGGATACAAGATAGTATACATGTTCCAAATGAAAAAATTATATATTATTAGTTGAACACACACTGACCCAGAAGTCAGAAGTCATTCACTTTACAACTTCTATTCTCTAATTCTCCTCAGAAGGTCATTGTGGAATATTTGGCAGCCTACTTTTGGGAAGTGAAAAGGTACTCTAATACAAATGCAGTATAAACCACTACAAAATTTATCTATCTTGAATTAAGAGTATAGAAGCAAGCCTTAATTTCGATGTCCAACATCTTCATGTGATAATTTGACACCCACAGACCCGTGGGAGTGAAGCTGAAGCTGACACCAGTACCACTGACCATAGAAAGGACGCGACGCCAAAGCTCAGTGCTCAGGCTCAGGACCAACTCTCCTCACTTCCATTGCTGTGAATGCTATGAGCAGGACTCAGTCTCAACCAGAAAAAGTCAATTTATACAGGGTCGGCACTGATATTGTCAAGATGAGAAGCAGAATCAATACCAAGCCAGTGAAGATTCTATTTGCTTTTTCAGGAAAAAAAAAAAAATCCACCTCGAGGCCCTTACATTTCTCTTGTTTACTGGCACAGTCCTGCAGAGTTTTAATGTGTTGTCTTCCCTATCAATTTTGGATGCTCTTGTTTACTTGGCCTATCATGTGCTATTTTCCCCTTGTTTGTCTGCCTTTTTTTATTTCCTTCAAAAGTTCACACGTTCTTGTGATTTTTAACCCAATTTCTTCTCCTTTGCTTGATTTTCATTCTGCTGGATCGGAAAACTCAACATCTGGTTATTCAGTTTCTTAATTGCTTTCTTGTTTCTGGGTCTCCCATCTAAGACATGTGCAAGCAACATTTCCCTGCTCTTAGCATGGCATTTGGGAGTAACAGCTAAGATTAGTCCAAACAACATGGACTTTGCAGACAGATCTGGTTCAAATCTCTTCCCCTACGAGCGTTGTGTGATGAACCACCTCGCTGCTCAATTTTCCCATTTAAAAAAACAGGAGTAAAAGACATCTTAGAAGATTTTCTTTATGGAGACCATAAATCACCTAGGTAAAGGAATTGGCAAAAACATGTCATTCAGTGAAGAGTACCAAGTATAAATGGCAAAGTAGGGAAGAATCTTAATTTATGTGTTCAGCAATCAGATAAAAAGCTTGACAATAGAAATCTGGGAATTTCAAAGATATATTCTATTCTTGAATCCATTAAGAACTGGGCCATTTTTTTTCTCTTGTGAAGTTGGGGATTGAACCCTGGGCCTTGCACATATTAGATCAGCACTCAACTATTAAACTGGATCCCCAGACTGGGGGTCAATTCTTTAATGAGTTTAACAAAGTGTCCTTTACAAAATGTCCTTTCAAGGTCCTCTTTACAGGTCTGGAAACCACAAGAAGGAATGAATGGAGCACAAGGAGAGAGGTGATTTTACTACGTGTTATCATGGATGATACAATCAGCTCAACATATTTATCAGAATGAAAGAAATACAACTTGGATCTTTTGGTCTGCAAAATCATAGAGTAGACAATGTTCCTATATGTCACACAGCATATAATTTAAACATATCCTTCTGTGAAAAGCTTTGCGTGTAGGTGCTATGTGTCAATATCTTCATCCATGGCAGTGGTTTGTGAAAGATATTAGAGAGACAGTTCCCTTAACTGTGGAAGGTTTTGTGCTTAAGACTCAACTGCTGACAGCATTCCACGCAATGACAAATTTAGCTGGGTATCCTTTCTACCCCTGCGACAGCACTGACGGGACCACATGCAGCGTGCTGTCACCATGGCCCTGCAGAGGATGCCGAGCCTCACACAGATGCCAGAGCTGTCTGAATCCATGACAGGTCGCTAAGGAGCTCCCTTCACCCTGCTGAGCAGGAGACCCTGCACAAGCCTCTCAGAGCAAATCCTGAACCTTTTCCAGATAATGAAACCAGCGCCTCACCACATGTGCATATACTCCAGATAAATGGTAAACTGCTAACAAAAATTAGCCATGAGATAAGAGATGGATAGCCGGATCCTCAAATGTGCTTATCTTGTGTGGTTACCAAAACGACTAAGAACAGTAAATACATATTAATAGTAGGAATAACTTTTCTTTTGCACCTTAAAAATATTTCTCCCTGACATGAGTATTCTTCTGTAATGCTAGCCAAGCACCTAGACTGAATACACTCCACAGAAAAACTCTAGATTACTACTTTAGAGTAGCAGTGGGACATTTAATAGTAAAATATTCATTAGAGGGGCAATGAAGTAGCATCTATCTTACACCACCATGGACTGTTGTACTTAGCATTTTTATCCTTTAGCGGCAACAACTTAAACAAAAATCATGAGTTTTAACACAGCAATTAACTACCAGGTGATGCCAAGTGTGAAGTAACTGGCTACAGCTGCCCAGAAGCCACAGCCAAGCACAGAACGAGCCGTAACTGTCAGAAGTCAGGCTAGAGATGGTCCCCCTCCCCACCCCCCAAGCTTCAGGTTTGGGCCAGTTTCTTTTCATCTCCTTAGTTGAACACAATGTGCTGTCAGTCCTAAGCAAGTCTATAAAACTTGCAATGATAGCCTTTCTCTTTGGCTTACACATACTGTATTGCTATGTCAGTTTCCATTTAGTAATTCAGCCAGAAAACAATGAAACAAAGCACGCCCTACACCAACTGTGGAAATACTATTCTTTCTGGGGGAGCCGAGAGGAGTTGATTAGAAGCAAAATTGAAGACTTTGCACATGGGGTGTATTTCAGTATATAAAAGATGCCCCCCGCCCCCATAGGTTGTTCTGGGAAGGAAGTGAAATAGATTTCACTCATTCAGGCCTTGGTAAATGCTGTCTCCTTCAGCTTTGGAATTACTTCCACAGTTTGGGTTTTATCTGCTAATAAGTAAATGGTATTGAAGAACACCGTTAAATATGACTCCATTATTTCTATGTTTGACATTTATATGAATGTTTCATCTTAGACACATTTTCCTTGGTAAATTAGCAACTGTAGTCCTCTAAGGGGACAGAAAGTATGAATAAAAAAGTATAAATAAAAATATAGCTTATTACCAGAGAATGCATGTCAGAGGGTTTTACTCCTGAGTTGGTCCCTTTTGGTAATATAGTTCAGGACTAGAGGCCATCCCCAGGGGGCTGGATAGTTCTCTAACTTAAGCAAGGACAGGGAGACTAAGATCAACATTCCTTTGCTTAAAAATCCTTTGCTGCACACTTGGGCTCCCGTCTTTTCTTCTTTCCTCCTTCTTCCTTCTCTTTCTAGCTTGGGTCTCTCCCTGACTCCATTCTTTCTTTCCTCTCTTCTACCTTTCCTTCCTTCATCCCTCCCTTTCTTCTTCCTTCCTTTCTTTACTGATTGTGCAAAATGGTAACAACCGAAGTCACCGGAGTTCAACATTTTAAGACCACCACCAACTCTCCCTAGAAGAAACCTTCATAGGTAAGAAGTGAAATGAACAGAGATCTTGAAAAGAATCAAGTCTGAGTCTCCAGGGTGCCACTTAGGAGCCATGAGGCTCCTCCTACCGGGTGACCTGCCTCAGAAAATTCAGCAGGGACAATGAGATTGAGGGTTATTGCAAAGTTTGTTAAAATGGCTTTGTCTTACCAGTACTGCACATGGATACATGATATTGTTACTATTATTAATGCCGTAAATATTGGATAAACAAAAGCAAAAAACATTATCTGACCAGACTCTAGTACTTTGTAAGACCAAACCTCAAGTTTTATTTCCTAGGAAATAATTCTCCAAAACATGAAGACAGATGGCCTCATTTTGAAGTGGAATCACTGAGTAGTTGTAAAGTATTAAGTAAATATCAATAATATAGCTTAACTTCATTGTTACTGCTTGCCAGCAATTCACAACCACTAAATTATGATATAGCATAAAATGATATTGAGAAACTTCTGAGTAAACAGAGAGCAAACATGTATCCTGAACCCATGATTATTTTCTACTTTCAAGATCTACATAATTCTGTAATATTTCTGAGTGAACTTTCAAGTTACGTGAATTAAATGTACTTATTGCACTAGATGTAATTATATCTGTTTATAAACTATAAAACATTTTAACACAGTGTGAAGTCCATATTATTGCATGGCACAGAATAAGCTTTGCTTATAAGGTAATAATAGTCTGGAAATCCTACTGTCACATACTTTTGTAAACATACAGTTTGAAAATGTGAGTAATAATTTGTTTTCTGTTTATCACTAAGTATTTCCCCATAGAACAGAATTTCTCTATACACTATTTCCTGCAGTGTGCTGGGATTCTTTTTGTTTGTGTTCTGCTCAAGATAAGCTAAAAATGACAGTAACATTGAAAAGGATGTTACGCTCTTATTTCATCTCACTGTTTTGCAGTGCTGGAGATCTAATCCAGGGCCTCGCGCATACAAGCCCATGGTTCTGCATTCTCAGCTCCATTTTCGCTTGTTTTAACTGGTGTTTTCCTTATCAGTGAAGTAGACAGCACCAACAGACCAGGACCATTACACAAAGGCAAGTTGCTGATAAGAAGTGGCTCTATTTTCCTTTGACAATTAGCAGGAATTAGCTCGAAGGAGCAATCATTAGATCTGTCTTGCCTGAGTGAGAGGGTTTTTTAGGAGAATTCTTAGTAATTTCCTGCATATATTAAATGAACCTATGTGGTTTTCTCAACAAAATATGCAATTTTTAACATTTTAAATATTCCAGTATTAAGCAATCATTACAAAATTACAAATTTTGAACCTTACCTGTGATAGCTTCAATACCTATGTATTTAGAAATCTGCATGTTTTCTTGCTTTTTTGATTTCCCAGTTTTTAAAAAAAATCTAAAATTATTATTCTTGCTCAGAATAGTGCTCCTCTGCAGTGAGACACCCAGAGCGCTTTGCCCGAGGGGAAAATGCTCAGTTGGCTCCTGAAAGCCAAGCCCTGGAGCAGGGGCTGAGCAGGAGAAGCAGCTTCTCCAGATGCTCAGGAGATGATAGGTGTAGTCATTAGTTTTCCAAAGGAAAAGAGCCAGACTTGGAACTACTGAAGCACTGTCATTCTGGCTTGGCATTTTTTTCTCTGCAGTAATTCAATCTTCCGCAGAACAGCAAATAAGTACTTGAAAGGAAAAAAAAAATGGCAGGAGGCGATAAAAGACATCCTCTAGACTTGGAGGTTACCGGAGCCAATGCTGCAACTGAAAGTAACGTCCTATTTCACTTGACCTTTCCTTTAAAGAAACAAGAGGGTAGCTGGGAGTACAGTCAATGGTAGAGTGCTGACCTGGCATGCAAAAAGTGCTGAGCTGAGTTCCTTGCCAGCAATAAAGGGTGTGGGGGGGATGAGGGGTGGGAAGCAGAGAGAGACTGAGACAGGGAGACACAGAGGCAGAGACAGAGGAAAACTATCATGAGAACATGAATGGAACTGAAATTTTTGCATGCAGAATAAGGGTATCTGACTTTCTGCCTTCACAGACTTCAGGGCTTGCCTACCAAGATGGAAGCATTCAGGGGTTTGTAGAGGACCTAGCTGGTGACATTTTATCCAAAGTACAAGTTGACACCCGAGGCCAATGGACATTAACTGATTAACTCAGGCTTGGGCATCATTTAAGGACATACAGAATGATGGGACTAGAAAGGACATTAGCACATTTTATAATTCATCCTACATTTTAGCAGGATACAAATCATCACAACAGAACAGTTCTACAGTCTTTAATAAAATAGCTCTAGTTATCAATTCACAATGTGCATAGAGCAAGATTGTCTAAGGTCACACACGTGAATTAGGGAACCCTTATTTTTTGTTTTCTTAAATGCATACATACTGGGATTTAAGCTGGTTTATTAGATTACCTTTAGCTACATCGTTTCCCTAGAAGCCTTCTGGGCAGATCTTGATGTTATTTTTTTCCTAAAGTAGAATGAAAAGTGACCTTTGTGTGCTTCTTCTCATAGAACAAAACTGTAATTCTTGTTGTAACATTGGTATCATGTGTAGCTAAACAGAAAGCAGATTCTAAGTGCTTACCAGTTGCTGAGCAAATAATTTGGTGTCATTAGACAGTGTTGTCTTTAGAAAAATAAGACTGTCAGAAAAGGTTATTTTTTAAACACACAAGTTGTTGGGTTTTTCCTTTCCTTTCTTTCTTTCTTTTTTTTTTTTCTGATAGCACATTCTATTCATGACCAAGTCTAATCACGCCATCTCTACTCTTTGGAGAACAACATTGCAGAGACACAAGGTCTTGGATGTGACAGCTTTTTTAAAAAAGAAGAGAGTATTTTTGGGATAACTGACCGAGGTGGAGTTTTACCAAGAAAGCCACGATATTTTTCTTCACAAAGTCAACAATTTTTGCTAGCTAGGAAGTCAACTAGAGAAACAGTATTTTGCTATACATTTTCAATTAATCACTAATGGATTTATATGAGTATAAAATTTCCATAACAAGGACTCCACCAACTTTTAAGCCATCCCTTGGTTCTTTTTCCATCAATATCATTTCTAAAAAAGCACTGACTGTCTAGCTTGCAAAGCAAATACTAGCAGTCTGTTTTACTGGCTTAATTTGATATACTTACAGATCTTTCCAGGCTAAATGTTAAGGGACACATTCTTTATTAGACTCTGCATTTTTTACCAGGATCATTTTAGTTGGGAAAAGGTCATGCCAATGTAGGAAATGCTGACCTGTCACTCCCCACACTAGTCAAAATTCTGAACACCAAATAAAAATCAAAACACTGAGGACTGCAATGACCAAGGATTCAGTTGTTCAGCCAGCTACTGAAATTATCATGTGACATTTAATAACACAGGTTAATTTATTCGCCCACCTACACACCTTTAGAAATGAAAGCAGATGATGAAAGGTCTAAAGAGAAAAATCATGAGGAAAATAAATTATCTTATTCAAATTAAACAACAATCATGGCACATCAAAATTTAAAAGGTATGTGACTCAGGAGATACTGAATCAACACCTGGCAAAATTAAGTCAATTTCTATAAAACTACTTATCAAGCATTCTTCTCCTAGTGAAACCTGAATTTAATTAAATATCCTCATACAAATACAAATATACTGTAAGACAATTAGGTCAGGAAACACAGTTCAAAGACATCATGGAGATATAATCCACAAAACCCAGGCTTTATACAACTCTACAGGACAAAGAACTTGGTTTCTTAAAAACAAATACCTACTAGAAATAGAAGACAGACAAACAGCTGGAGGTTGAGACAAATAGTGAGGGAAAAGTCCAAAAGTCAGGCACAGAAAAGAGAGTTAAGACAAATATCAGCCATTCATTGTGTGTGAATATTATTTGAATACTGACTCAAACTGTTGTGAAGCTGTGATCACTGTCTAAAAGTAATTCATTTTAGGAGATGATCATCAGTTCTTGTGTGTGTTAAATGTCTCACCATCATTGTTAGAAATAGAATGCTCTTTGTCTTTTAGAGATACATACTATAATATGTAAGCATTAAACAATGAGCTTGTTTGGGAAATGCAACAGAATTGTAAAAGGGAAAGGGAGCGACTGGGATCCAGAAGAAACAAATGGATAGCTGCTGAAGTGGATGATGGACACTTACTGTACCATTCCATTATCATGTTTCTTTCACATGTATGTTTAAATGTATGTGATATATAGGACACGTTCAAATATGTGCTCTGATACATGTTTAAAATTTAAAAATACAACCAAATATTGATATCAGGTGTTTTGAATCATATCTTTATAAAGTGGAATTAGAATGAAACTAAAAGCTTATCATCTAAAAATACCTACTCCTGGCCAACAACCTAAATTACAATCAATGCCATAAACTGGTACAGGAGTAGGGGAATCTATGAATGTTGAGAAGCCAATAAGATAGACTGTCACTATCATTATTTAACATTTATCTAAAAATCCTAGCCAATGTAAAAAGGCAAAAACTAAAGCAAAACTATAACTATGAAATGCGAAGATAAAAAAAATCATCAGTTGAAGATATGATTGCATACCAATATTAACCAATACT
>RJWM01007047.1:35523-80539 GCA_004363535.1 Dasyprocta punctata | reverse complement strand
GGTGGATCTGGCACCAGGAAGGGTGACAGTGAAGTTCAGAGAGTGAGAGACACAGTGAGAAATGGAGGACCTGAGTATCTGTGCTGTAGTGTTCAGGGTATCACTGGGGTAGCATCAGATAATCAAACCTAAACTAGACCATTATAAAAGTGCCTCCTCTGTTCTTACCCTAGAGCTAAATAGAGAGAGGTTTACATATAAGAAAGACATTCATATAATTCCTGGAAATGGATTTATAATCTAGTTTGAACATAATTATGTCAAGTACATTTTAATCACAGTGGATCTGTACTATGCATTTTATCAAGTTCTTATTGTTCATTCTTTGTATAGTATCATAATGGATCTCAAGGTAAAACAGGTTTAGTGGAAATGAAATTAACTCTGGTAGATGATGGAAGAAGTAGAATGATATGAAAAGTTGAAATATATTTTAATGACCAGTTGAGTATTTTGGGAAGAAAATCTACAGGTTTGCAGCTTAGGATTTATGTAAGTCTAGACCAGTAAATAAACCTTAGAAAACAGAAGAATTTTCATAATTAAAATTAAGATTCATAGTGTAAACTGGTACAACAACTATGGAAATCAGTATAGAGATTACTCAGCAACTAAAAATAGAAATTTCATTTGACCCAGCTATTCCTCTTCTAGGTATCTTCCTGAAAGAACTAAAGACATCATACTACAGTGATACATGCTTACATAGAACAATTCATAATAGCTAAATCTTACAAACTGCCAATATGTCTTTCAAGAGATAATGGATTAAAAAATGTGATTTTTTTTACACAATGGAGTACTCCTTTGATATAAAGAAGGATAAATTTGAGTCATTTGTACAAAAATGGATGCACCTTAAGACCGTAATGCTAAGCAAAGTAAATCAAACTCGTAAGATAAATATTGCATACTTTTTCTTATACAAGAAACTTAATATATAAACAAGTTGTGGTATATATATATAGTAGGAAAATATATATAGTAGGAAAAAAGAGCAAAAAGTTTATTGCAATTCTAGCATGGACCATGTTTCTAAAACTGGGTTGTTTGTCCAGTGCTTTTCATGTTTTTGGTATATTAATCTGGTTGTTCATTTGCATGTATGATTAACTTTTTAAGGACTTACAAGAAATGTATCTGGTACTGACAAAAGGTGAGTGGAGAGGAAATAGAAAAAATTAATTGAGATGTGTTATATATGTGTACCAATTATCCACAATGCATGCCACAATGTACAAATAAAAAAAGATTAATATTGCCATTCATGCAAATTGGTAGGTAAATTGAACATATTGTTTCACCCAGTACAGATATTTTGGTTATCAAATCCATTGCTGTTTAACAGAGAAAACTGTGTACTACTGAAAAGAACTTGACAAGAGCTCGGTTCTCCTGATCCATAATTCAATTCTCTATGGATTCATGCAACATGGTCAATTCTCCTCAAAAACATCAGAAACTTTATTATGTATACTCTCTACTTCACCACTAGGTAAGAGAAAATCATGACCAGACACTAAGAAATCTGCTGTGACCAGTCCCCAATAATTTAGATGTTTAGGAAAGGTGTGGTCTCCCTAATATATTTTCCATGGATGCCTGAAAATAAACCACTGATAATTCAATACAAGAGTTACAGCACTGAGTTTTTCCTCAGTTTTCAATGTTGTCTGCTGCCCTGGAGTAAGAATGCTGGTCATACCATCAACTCCAAGCCAAAATGCCTGGATTTTTTTTTCAAGTCACTGAGACTTAGGAATCCTCAAAGTCTTTGGGAAACAGATGGTTTGATACACTCACATTAAAGTCAGCAAATAAGTGAAATACCATTTATTCCGGTTCCAGGTGTGAAAATGATAGGCTCCAATCAAAAGAACAAAATGTAAATGACATCCTCAACTTTTATCCTAGATCTACTTCAGCACTTGAGACATTCCTGGTGCTAGACATAGATCTGTAAGATTTATGCATGCCCTGCTGTGTCTCAGTCTTGCTTTGTTCTCATTCCCTTCTATTCCCCATACCTTCCCTTTAAAATGAGAAAGGTTATCATATGCCATACTTTATTTTATGTCAAATGCATATAACTTTGCTGTTTATTTTAACAGGGACTTGCAGCTAAAGGTTTGCCCTGAGTCTCAGGAGACTTTGGACTTGGACTTTTCAGAAATGCTGGAACTGTTAAAACTTGGACAACTCTTAGAGATGAACCAAATGTATTTTGCAAAAAGAGATTGAGATGAGTATTTTGGGGGCCAGAGACAGTATGTCAGGTTTTGGATCTAAACTGTCCCCCAAAAGTCTCATGTCTGGAAGCTGCTTGGATTATGGGACATGATAGCTCATGTACTGTTAGGAGTACAGACTGATTCGAGGTGGGTTGTTCCCTGGGGCATGACCCAGAAGGGCAAAGCTGGTTATCTTTCCCATCTCTACTTCCTGACTATAACGTGAACAGCTTTCCTCCAGCAGATCCTTTCACTAAGCCCTTCCTGCCTTGGAGCTGGCCAACTACAGACTGAAAGCATGAGCCAAAGGAAACCTCTCTGCCTTCAAATTGTGGGTGTCAAATGTGTCCCACTGATGGGGAAGTGACTCTAACAAAAGATGAAAGTAGATATCATAAGCAAAATGTCTTCTCTTTTGACTTCTATCAAATATCCTCTTAGTAGATGCCAAAAGATTTTATATAAAATTACTTGCATTGAATGACTTGTGAAATATTTTATTATATAAATAGAGAAGTTCATAGACTTACCCTTGTATGTAGGATGTCATGACACTTTGCACTCAAATAAGATTCAATAAAAATTCCAACACTCTGGTCACGTTAAGGGGTGAAGGCAAGCAGAAATATTTTGTTTACACAACATTATTTTTAAGTTGGAATCATTGAAAACATTTGTAGAGGAATGACATTTTATATTAAAAATGAACATGATGTACATATTTTGAAAGTTTAAAGGTCTTAAAAACTAGGCTTCATGGGCAAAGGATGAGCCTCTCTACTGTAGTAAGACTTCTCCTTCCAAAGGCGGTTCTGCCCACACCATCTCTGCTCACCCAGTCATGTAATAGATCAATCTTTCAGCTCAACCTTAGGAGCTGGGTAATCTTGAAGAGTGATTTTTTTTTTCAGATATGTAAACATTTATGAATACTAAATCGTTTCTATTTGGAGCAGGTGTTCACTCAGGCTCATAGCCACCTGTATCATCATCCCATATTTGAGAAGTCTATTATATAGTCATAGTCAATAACTTGACCATAACTTCTCATGCTCCCAGTTCCTCCACTACAAAAGGGTGCAAAGGGAGTGGTGTGTCAGATTTGGAAGTGACAACGAAGTCAGGCTTGAACTCCTGCAGAAGCCCACATTCCAAGGAGAGCTAAACTAAGTTTTCCTCTCAATCTCTCTCCCAGTATGTAGATTTTCATCTGGTAAAGGAGATGCCGGCGCGTTGGAGATCTGACTTAAGTCCATTTCCTGACTCGCACAGAAGAATACAGACCCCTGGGGTGCATCGTATGAGCCCCAGGGAGGAGTGAACAACAGAGTTTGGGAGGACATAAGGCCAAGCAGATCCAGAGTCTCCAGAACCATGGTCCTGGGCCTACAGGGTCTGGGCTTGGGGATCATGCAGGGTGTGGAGAAGACACTTTTATTGCAGGTCAGGGTGAAGAACATCCTAGAAACGACATAGACAAAAAGCAGTCAAATAAGCAATATTGATCACAAGTGGAGGAAAAGTAGTGTGTCAGTGTGTGTGTTAATTTATTTTAAATTACTTCAACTCATGCCACATAAGGATAAATATATTAGTTTGTATGAGTTGTATGACCGAGAGATTTGCTAGCTTTAAAAGAAACAAAACAGAAAAAGTCAAACTCTACCACCCAGTGGTGACTACTACAAGCATGAGTGTTTCTGAGTATCCCCGAGGGACTGGTTTGAGGTCACTCTCCCTCCCCACTGCCCAGAGATACCAGAATCTCTAGTTGGTCAAGATCCTCATGTAAAATGGGGTAGTATTTGCATATAACCTAGACATGTCCTTTACTATGCTTTAAATTATCACTAGATTACTTGTAATACCTAATGCAATGTAAATGCTAAGAAAATGGTGCCAGGAGAATTGTTTAGGGAATAATGAAAAGCCAAAGAAAAGCCTGGTTGCTCCAGCGTTGTCACTACAGCCACAATCTAACTGCATAATGTACAAATGGGTTCTGAGGTGGACGAGGCTTACACGAGGAGCACTGGGGAGACGGAAGCTGCGTGTCACTGAGGGAGGCAGTAACAGGGAGGTCTCTCCACCACTTCATTTTCCTACCTTCAGTTAGGTGTTTTAGTATGCAGCAAGCCCAGGTCTTACGTTTGGAAACTTTATGGAATTTAAAAAGAAATAAGTTTCGATGCATAGTTTGTGGAATCCATAGATGTGGAACTTGTGAATATAAGAGACCAAAGTATGAGAGATCATGCTAACATTTTAGAAAGCTGGAAAGAGAATAGAAAAGTTATTGACAAGGGTAGCGGCTGTTAGAAATGCACATCCACTACAGCTCTTTTGATATTCAAACATGTGGATCAGGTAAAATATTTCAAAAACACTCCCTGGCATTAAAGAATAGGTATTAAAATAAATCTGGTACCTACTTCACCATAGGTCCTTAGAGATGATATGAATGATCTGATACACGAAAGATGTTTTGTATTGATGCTGTTTTAAAAGATTACTGCTTCCTGTATTCCAACAGGTGATTCAGGGGAATACACAATGAAAACAGTGTAACATTGTGGTTTTTTGGAGAACTTTCCAGGCAAGGTGCTTTCAGGTCTTCAAAACAGAACCCTGGAATGTCATTGAGGCTACGTGTCTGCTAGCAAATGCTTGCATATGTGCCATCATTTGGATTTGGACTTGATTTTATAATTTCTGTAAGCTGGGTTATGAGGCAGTGCTACTTTCCGTTTTCCAGCTGTTGGGGAGCACAAGTAAGATCCTCAAACAAGTCGCAGTTGTGCGTGGCCTCCGTATGGAGAACTGTGCGGATCAGGAAGGACAGGGTGGTCCACAGGCTGAGAAGACAGAGCAGAAGTCTGAGGAGGGGTGGGTGAGACCCCAGCACCAGGGGAACCTCCTGGGTGCATCAGAGCACTCGTCCTCCCGTGGAGTACATTTTGGGGTTGTCCTTCATTGTGCCTGCCGTGAGACTAGGCAAGCTGGCAAGTGAAAAGGCACTGAGACAAGATTTGGAAGGCTGGCTCTGCGTCAGTCCTAACTGACAATGGATGTGTGCAGAAGGACTGTGTTTACTCTCGGTGCCAACATCCTGACATGTAAGTAAAGGGTTAGACTAGATGACGTCCATTGGGGGTGCCCAGGAAGAGGTCAGGGTCATAGCTGGCTTCTCATGCTCACTCTGTGCAATGAGGACTCCATGCACACATTATTTAACTATTTGAACTTTGATTTTCTCATCCATAAAATGAGGAAAATGGTGCACATCTCTAAGAGACTCTTAGTAGTCATTAAAAGGAGAAACGTGCGGTGCTTAAAAATGGCACACCACATCAGAAGCTCTCAGCAATGCCAATCCAATCCACCATCCTCTTCCTTTAGATTCAAATATCCTACAATTCTGTAAATGAAGAAAGGATGGAGGCAGTTATGACACACAGCGATTGTGGGGGGATGGGGCGACACTCTTCTTTGCTACTGAGTCTGAAGTGAGAAGGGATGATGGGATGGTTAACATCCATCCTATTGTGGGAATAACTCAACCAACCTAACAAACGGGAGCTACTTGGATGTAGGATTCCCTCACACAGAAAGAGCAAAAGCTAAGAAAGCTTTGTGATTTCTAGGGAAGACTCTTGATCCAGACGGAGACAGCTCTGAGCGGAATCAGAATTTGAGACTCAGTAATAATCCAGACTGGGTGAGCACAGAAACTATCCAGTAGCACTGGCTGAAAACACCATAAGGGAAGATAAATCTCTGTTTCTGTTTCTATGTATATACGTGTGTGTGTGTGTGTGTGTGTGTGTGTGCCTATGTTTACACACAGATACACAGAAACACATATACACGCATGTTCATACTTAGTAGATGTAAACATTCTGATTAAAAATGCCCTCTGGTATCAATAATTCTGTCTTCCTAAATCATTAACTCGGGATATTTTATGGAAAGTGGTATCTTTAGTTTTCTCTTTGACATTTTATGTTAAACATGACTGATCAATGCTGAAAAACTTAACAAATGCAAAAAAGTTTTTAAAAAATCAAAAAAAAACTCTTGAAAAATGAAATGGAATTCTAGTCTAAGGAAAGGAGATTTGATAACACCAGTGACTGGGTAGAGGCGGATTGTGGAAACCTAAGTCTGCACAGGCAGCCCTGTCTGCGGAGTGGGGTGGGAGGAACCCGGTCTTCTGCCCCAGCCTCGGCTCTTTAGGGGACACTGCACGGGGACCTGGACGGCTACACTGTCACCCTTTAAAGCTGCAGGCTCTGTCTGTCGGGATCCTGTGATTTCTGCTCCTTTCTGCACCTCTTCTTCCCCTCCTCACTCACAGCAGTGCATCAGCCAGCGGGGAGGGAGAGTGGAATAGATGGAATTTCCTCCTGCAGCTCCCCTTGCTTTAACACAGAGTGCTGCCTATGGACATGTTGCATTTTTCACTTGCATCCTTTGCCCATCCTGGCCTTGTCACAGGGCTACTTGATCATCAGAATTCCCTGTTTAGGGAGCTCTAAGACCTGCCCAAGTACTAACTTGAAGACTTCAACCTCATTTGTTCCCAATTATATTTTACAAATGGTCTTCACATGGGAAAGTTAGAGTGGGGACCCATCCTCATTATGATAAAGCTGGACCTTTTCTCTGCATAGTTTGTTACTAATTTTATGGATTTTAATAAGCTTCATAGGATGAGAGATGACTTCTTTCAATTCTTGTTAACTAGAAGTCTCTTACCTGTGTAGGTTTTGAGCCCAGGTTTAACCTACATAGTGCCTTTTAAAATACAATGTACCAATGAATGTTTAACATTTTTTTGAGTGTGCTACTTCTTCTTTTAGTACCTCTTATAGCAAAAGATAACAACAAACAGGGAAAAATATCTCAGGAGCTAAGGTGAGAATATTTTTAGTGTTTAAGGATTTACTATTAAGTAGCAAAATGTATGAAAAATCTGCACATTTTTAAAAGAAAGTTCCAAAGAAACATACATAAAAAAATTAGAGATGGGAAAGAAAAACTTTCACACCATTGCCAAGGTCTCGTACCTTATTCTGTGCTATTTCAGGGATGTCAAAGCACTGCTCGGGTGCTGTGTGACGTCCTTTACCAGGAAGCCCTTTCTACGACCCCCAGGTGTGGGCTGTTATTCATTCTCTTCAGCCTTTCCCCAGGTCCTCCCTTCCTCTTCCTTGGAGATGAATTTGACACAGCCCAGTAGGCCTGGAGCACCAGAACTGAGACATGAAGACCTTTTGAGTTAAATAGTGATAGGAGATTATTTTCCCCGGAGTCCTTAAAAATAGATGTATCCAATGACTATAATTCTAATTTTTCAAATGTTAGTACTTTTGACAAGCTGCAGCTCTGTTTGCGCATTTGTGTAGGAGCCTCATGCTTTCCCCAAAAAGAGCAGCATGAGGCTGGAATTTTCAGTTTATCAAAGTAAATTGCATTCGTTTTCCAAAGGCAAATTGCAGACCAAAGGCATCTGTAGATGAATAGAAAACCATGTGAGAGGAAGCACTCTGCTGTGCCTGACTGCTCCTAACTTCAACCCAAATTACCTTTGAAACATTATTGGAAAATTGAAAAAACGTCAAAAGGCACCCTGAAAGGGTGCGTTGGAAATAGATCCCAGCTTCCTCAAGCCCGAATTGAGTTTTGCTCTTCAATAGATCAACCTTGGGTTAGTCCTTAAGTTTCCAAAGTATGTTCAAGTCAGAATCCATGACCTTTGTAGCCCAAACCATACAAATGTTTATACGGTACTTTCTCATTATAAGGTTCACCTCAGATGCTAAGGACCATCCTGTCCTGGAGACAACATGCCTCATTGTATGACTATCATGTCTTTCCAGACAAACACTTTCACATAAAATGAAAAGGTACGTAAGAATGTGATGGGTTAAAGCACAGGGAGGAAGAGGTGATCTCCAAGACTTACTAATCACTTTCTATACCCCTAGGTCTCGCTATAGTCTGCAAATCCAGGGAAGACTTTGAATTTGAATTTAAGTCTCAACCTCTTTCATTCAGAAAATGCTGAAGTGTGTAATAACTGTAAGTACTGCTTGTAAGAACATGTACAGGGTTCCCTCGGTAATCATTGTTAATCAGTTCTGGGAGATGCAAAGACCATCAAATAAATTGTTTTGACTGGAAAGGCTAGCCAGTCAGGAGTCAACCGACACCTACGAGTTCTAGTTTGTGCATGGAGTAAAAAACAAACTAAAAGTGATTGGACAAAAAATGCATTAAGTACCAAATTCAACAAGTTTCAAAGCAGTTGAGTATGACTGTGAAACACATCCCTTACTCTGGTGAAGGTTACTCAGCCTTTTTTTCCAAATTCATTCTTCAAATTCCTCTCACCTGTGTCTCTAGGTGATCACAGAGAAGAGTGTCGACCAGACTGTCTTTCCTTTGGATTTGGCTCTGCTAGGCAGATGGGAAGCCTCACAGAGAACAGAGGATGGGCAACAGAGAGATCAGGGTACCAGTTCCTCCTCCCTCACCTCTAACTGAATCCAGACCTGGTATTGTCGGCAGCCCCAGCAGCACGGTAGCCTCACTCCTAACTGTGACCTAAGCTCCCGTAATACATTTCGTCCCTTTATTGCAGCAGGCCACTAGTGCTCATATATATCTACTTAATATATGTGGGTCCCTGAGTCTTCCTATACCTTGGTAAATTGTGCCCTTATGAAGAAGTTTCTTTGGGAAATCCCATCCGAGCCAGCTGTGTGCTTTATGCTGGCACCCTGGCTGATGTGCTTCTAATTTTTAAAAAATGCCTTTCACTTTCTGTTCTTCCTTGCAAATACAATGTTTATCCTTGCAGTTAGAGACATGCAGATTCTCTATGACAAAAATGCACACGTTTCCTGAATATGTAGACTTAAAACCTGTTACCGAAACAATTTCCAGTGTGAGGGCAATTCCCTTCAACTGGCAAGGGCGTCCACCCCGGAGTGCGACTTGTGGCATCCAGAAATAATTCTTTACTTTGGTTGGGGGATATGCTTCATATTTACTAATTAATGTGGGTCTGGTACTTTCTGAGAACTCTGTAAGTTTTAGTTTTTACAGAAGTATAACTTTAACATGCTCATTTTATACAACTTCTTCCTACTTCCCAAATCTAATAATATTTTTGGATTATTTTATGTTATGCATGAAATCGCAAGCTTTCTTTCAAGATGAATGCAAAGCTCGTGTCAAAGTACTCTCTGGCTCCCTCAGTTTTACTGCTCTACTATTTCATATATTTAATCTTTTTTTTTTTTTTTTTTTTTTTGCGGCACTGGGGCTCAAACTCACAACCTCTCACCTGCCAGGCAGGCACTTATGCCACTGAGCCAAACTCCTAGCCCTAGTTTTTTGAGGCAGGGTTGCACTATGTAGCTCAGGCCGGCCTTGCACTCACATTGTAGTCCAAGCTGGCCCCAAACTCACATTGCTCCTACTACCTCAGTCTCCCGAGCACTGGGATTAAAGGTGTGCACCACCACGCCCAGCTCCATATATTTAATCTTTTAGTTTGTTTTCTGGTTTACTAAATTATAGATTTATTACTTTTCCTGGAAAGGCCTTCCTTTGCCACTCAAACTGTGTTCTACTGAATATGTCAAAGAAAAATTTTAAGAAAACTTATAAATTATTAATTAAAACTATTTATGAGAGGGAGTTTTTCTTGTATTTCAATTACTTTTAAGGTTATCAGTGTTACAGTAATTTCTAGTTGTTTGTATTTACATGTAATAAATTAATTATTCATTTATTAATAAATATTACCCATAGTTTCAATAGATAAAGGATTGTGGGGTAAAATCAAAAACAAAATGTAGTTTTACACTAAAAAAAAAAGTAGCTTATGGGGTGGGTGAACTGGCTTCTTGTTTCTCCTCCTGGGACCCACGTGGCTACTTGTTTCCCTTCCTTTTCTACCCCTTCCTCCATCTCTTGATTTCCTTCCAATTTGACAAAGATTTGTCTCTCTACTTCCTATTATTCATCTTGTATTTTTCTCTTTATGTTTTGAGTTCTCATATAGGAGAAACCATGTGATATTTAAGCTTGTCTAATTTATTCCACATAATATTGCAGTATCAGAGTGCATCAGTTTTCTTACAAATTGCAGGTTTGTGTTTCTTGACAGCAGAGTAGTGCTCTATTGAGTGTAAATACTGCATGTGCTTTATTGGTTTATCTGTTTATGAACATACAGACCAATTCCAAGACTTAGCTGTTATGAATCGTGCTGCTATAAACATGGCTATGTATGTTTAACTGTAATATGATGTCTTTAACTCTTCTGGGTAGATGCCTAGAAAGGAGAGATCTAGCTCAAATGGAATTTCTAGTGTAGGTTTTTTTAAAGGAATTTCCATATTGATTTCCATCATGATTGTACTAGTTTACATCCCAACCAATAAATTATTATTTCCTACAAATATCGTTCCTCCTATAATTTTATGAACATTAGCTAAAATGATAGAGGCTTAGCTAAATTTTCCTAAGAATGACTTCTTCTAGGAGGCAAACAGATTTGGCTTGTTAACCCCCACCACGCCCCGTTATGGATCTGTGACAGCAGACACAAGGAGACCCGTTATCTCCCCTTTCCTTCCTCTGGACTTCTGTCTCTGTCCACCCTATGGCCTTCATGTTTGTGGTCAGCCTGCTCTTGGGGTGGCCATCTCTGTGGTGTCAGTGATAGCTGGTCAGCCTCTCAAATGCCCCGTGCAACTTCTTTTTTCTTTTGTGAATACAGTGAGAGATGTGCTTGTATTCATCCCATAACAATTCTCTGGGATACCGCTCGCAGGTCAACCCTGAGAAATTTCCATCCTGAAATATTTCTCTCTTCATGTTGAGAAATTTGGTTAGCAGTTCCATTGTAGGAGATAGAAAAAAGACAAACACAATTTTTCAGCAGCTCAAATGATTTCACTGAAGTATAATGATATGCTATTTGCTGGGTCACACATCTTCCTCTTTATCCCTATGTGTTTGTTCAGAAACAATAGGTTCTAAATGTGAGAACTGATAAACATTATGCCTATTTTAGATACTGAGGCAAGAGGGGAACACTTTTGTAAGATATTTTTACGATCGAATTTCATTTTAATTATCACTGTACAAAATGTTTTTCTCACTGTGGTCACCTACAGTTCATCGTCTGTCCTTTTAGTCTATTTCAAAGCCGTGTCTCTTCTTTCCTAACTCAGTAGTGACTGCTCCCAACCTCATCCCGTCTTGCTTCAGCAACTGTGCCAAATGATTTCAGATCGTGTCCTCAGTCAAAACCTGGCCAGGTAAAGAATGAATCTCTGGTGCCAGTCAGTAAGGAAAGCCAAAAAGAAGTAAACTTTGCTGCTATTTCAATTATTCTCAAGGAGAAATGTACTATTTGAATGGTAGAATTTAATTGTCATTATGTGGAAGACTTGCTTCATTTAAGCTTCTCCTTTATTTAAAGTAAACACCTCAATGCTCACATTCCTGCCTGGGACATTTTTAGCAGTAACTGTTGGTTGTCAATGACAACAATCATACTTAATTGTTCATTCTGACATGCTCCAGCACTCTATTAAGCACAGATTACTCTAGATTGAATAAATGAATAGCAAAGATGCTGCCCAGAGCTCTGAACACAGCAGTGGAAATAATGAATTACATCACCCTCTCATGAAAATGCAGGCAGGGGCAGTGCAGGTCAAGAGCTTGTTAGAGTTTCAGGTTGTCCATTTCTGCCTGAATCTTCAAGAGGCAAGCTTACTGTGGATTATGTCTTGTGAGAGAGGAGAGGAAGGTCAAATTCTTCACTTTGATGTTATTCATCCATTTTACTGTGTTTCAAAATTATAATTCAGGAAAGTAATGAAGAATAATTTGTTCTACATAGGAATATTTAAAGATACACAGCCATCTTACTTGAGTTTTGGTTCAATTGTACTTTCATCTTAATGTTACTAGTATTTTATCAAGGAATGTAACTAAAAGCCTTTCATCAGTTACCAGGGGACAGGTGTGATATAAATGGGATTAGTGCAATAAATATCTTAGGAAAAAATTATGATAACCTTTTCATTTATATGTAGGTTAATAAATATGCTTTCCTGTGTTTCAAAAAATTTTGAATTATTTGAAAATTCTGGAAAGAACTCTTCTGATCATTGTAAGTCCTTGATGGGTCACAGAATAACTATGCTTTCCCTTTAAATGATAATGATAAAGGATGTGGATGATTTAATTAGACTCGTCACTGCACCCAGATTACTTTGATTCCTTAGGAAGAACTTTGGCCCTGACGGTGGGACGCAGATACCATGTTCTGTGACTGAATGAAGCACTAATTAGAAAATCATCATGCAGAATCATTATTATTTTTTAATAAATCGGGGTTAGCATTGAGAATGTATTATGAATTAGAAAACTCATTCCTTTATGAAAAGGTGACATAAGTGTTTTCTCCTTAAATAATAAACACAAGTTGAAAAATAACTTAATTTTAAAGAATTTTCTGTTCACAGGCAGTATCCTCCCATCATTTATCCAATAATTACTTTCTCAGGAATTGCATTTTGTAGATGGATTGTTTATAATTATTTTGGTTAATGTTTTTGCATATTTCTGTGACCAGTAAAAGAGGGGATGGACATTTTAAGACTAAGATTTAAGATTTCCAAATTGTCTTTCAGAATGCTCTTAACCATGTACATCTTCCAATTATTGAGAATACCTCAATATTGCTCACAATGAATATGTTTTTTAAATGTTTGATAAACCTATAGGAAATAAGATATCTGATTATTTACCTTTTATACAGATGAAGTTGCTTATTGGCTATTTGCAATTCTTGTATAAATCTTAGTTAAATTTTCATGCCATTTATGTTGCAAATATTTTTCAGTCAGTTATTATTATCTTTCTTTTTTGCAGTGCTAATGACTGAACCGAGGGCCTCTAGCCAGCCAGTTTTACCACTGAGCTCCTCAGTTCTGCCTCTCTTCTTTTCATTTTAGTATATTCGATGTAATGTTGTTACAGAAAATAAAACAACATATCTCTGGCACTAGAGTAGCAGTACACACATAAAAAGAATGAATGGTATGGTGTAGTTCTAAGGCCTGTGCACCGGAAGAGAGCTAAGTAGACCTTTCTCTTCTTAGGGCAGTGCATGAGGTTTGTGTGGGCAGCTAGTCTGATTGCAACTTTGTTTTATGTAGATTCTCAAAGGTATCAGAAGTTTGATCATGGACTAAGTGGGTGGTATTCTTTGGTGATGATTATTGTCACTTGTTGAAAGAGGAGTTTCTCAAATTTAAACAATGACAGTTACTCTCCTTCCATTTTTCTTTGAGTTTTAATGATGCTCCCACACCCTCCGCAAGCTACATTTATGACCTGTAACTGCATAATTGACTATTGATGGTTAGCCAAATATGCTGAAATGTCAGCTCAAAAATTTTAAAGATAGCGCTCACAGAGAATAAGAGCAAGCTTGTCCTACTAAAACTGATCGCCCAAGAGGACTATGGCACTTTTAAAAATATGAATAGATGGTTTTTCATATTCTCATGTTTATATCATTGCTTATTGAATATCTCTTATGTAAGAAACATGGTATCCAGCAATGTGTATTAAAGATTATATACCTATTTCCTATCTATCTATCTATCTATCTATCTATCTTTCCATCCGTCTACCTATCCATGATGGTGGATTGGCTTTGGGATCTGCCCAGATGACTAGTGGAGCACACTTCTGGGTATGTCTGGGTGTTCCCTGAAAGCTGGCTTTGGAGACCTCCCCTGCTCTGCTTTCTGGAAGCCATAAACAAAGCAGCTTTGCTCCTCCACACCCATTTTGCTATGATATGTGTTCCTTGGAGCCTGCTGACCATGTACTGGATTCCCTGAATGTGTGAGCTATGTGAGCCTCTCCTCCTTTAATTTGTGGGTGTAGGTAATGTGTCACAGCTGTGGGAAAGCTGACCAATACATTAACTCACTATGTCACCTATTTTCATATATGTGTGTGTGTGTGTGTGTAAAGTTCTTGTTTTTATGCTCAGAAAATCCAGTGTTAAGTGAGAGTCTCGACTGTGTGTGAAAATGAGAGGAGTAAGTTTGAATCTACTTCAGGTGGTGGCTCAGGGAAGTCCCCGGACCTGGGGCTCTTTACACTGCAACCCAAATGGCAGAGTGTTGCGTAGGTAAATAATGATGGGGAGGGACTATGAAAACTAAAGAGGAAGAGTTAAGATTTAACATGGCTATTTATTTATTTATTTATTTATTTTTATTTAAGCGAAGAAAAACAAAACAAAACAAAACTAAAAAAAGAGATGACATATATAGTAAAAACAACAAGCAAAAGAGACAAACGACTAGAGTAAATACACAACATTGCAGGTTTACAAAACCAGAAGATAGAGGCTTGACAATGGTTGCAATATTGCACATCGCTATCTTTAAAATGGTTTCTTACATTAACAGATATAGACATGCAAGATTGATCTAATCATGTGAGTATTAATTGTTCTTTCTCAACAACAAATAGATTCAGCAGTGTTCTTTTTAGTTATCTTACATATACATATATACAGGTTTATATCTTTTCCTCTTCCCTTTTCTCTTTCCGCCCATTCCCTTCCCGATTATCTTTGCTCTTTGAACTGTTTTTTACCCTTACGTAGTATTTATTATAGATTTTGAATCATATATACTTTTCCATTTCTTACACTAGGGAGACAATACGGTAACATGGCTATTTAAACATTATTTTGTGGAAAGAAAGGCTAGGTTTCAAGAAACTACCTAAGTCAGTTAGGGCTCATTAAGGCTGACAATGAAAAGAAAGAATTCTTGGGGATGTTAATTTAAATTTAAATATTTGGGAACTATCTCAGATCTACTGCAAAGAAAGTTAATGGGAATAAAGTGTGTTTTAAGCAATAGAAATGTTAAAAATTACAGATAAAAAGAGAGGCTACAGGGACTAACACAATCAAGTCTAACTCCAAGTAGAAGGAAATGAAATAACAATTAACATTCTTAATGCTAAAGCCGGGGTTCCCACTGGTGCACCGAAGCATAAACCTAAGACCATTTAAAGAAATGAGGAAAAGTAATCCATTTATAAAACTGATGGTGCATCTAAAATTTTGTGAAAATAAAACTTGTTTTTACTAGTAATTTGGAGGAAAAACTTTGAAATTTAGGCAAATAAGAGAAAGAATCAAACTGAATTGAGTTAATGACTATTTAGAAACATCAGACTTTATTTAATCACCTTATTTCTTTTTCTAAGTTAGTGAAAACTAAGAAAACAGCAATAATAATCTCCAAAACATCTTAGTTAATCTCTCTTTCCCTCTCTGATATATGCACATACATGAAAAGATTCTGAACATTGAGTAATACCAAGATTAATAAACATGCTGTCTAGATATTAAAAACTTGAACATTTTGTAATATTAGCTCCACTGCTTTTAAGGAATGTTAGGGTCATAGTTGATGTTTCTTTTTAAATTACTATTTCATTCTTATTTACCTCACTTCTTCCTTCTGTAAAGGATTTTACTGAGCATTGACCACAGAACTAACTCATCTTCTCTAAGCATATGAACATACCACAATTTGCTTACATATTCACCTATTAATGGGCACTGAAGTTACTTATAATTACCTGTTTATCTTAATATTCCAATAAATATCAACATCTTTATTTCTTTATGCACAAATATCAAAACTGTTCACTAGAATTCATGTCCAGAACTTGGAATTCTGAGTTTCAGTTTGTGCCAACTTAACTAAATCTTGGTCTTTTCCTCTGCTTTAAAATTTTTCATTCTTGGTCTTACTTACACCTAATCATGCACGTTAAAATAGTGAAAGGTTTTGCTGATGTACTTGTCTGTCTCTGTGTGATGGTTTGAAATAAATCCTTCCAAGAAGTGAACAGAATATAAAGATTCAGTCCCATTTTAGAGGTGAAAAAGGTGATGGTAAGATACATGAAATGTGTTTCTTAGATCTCATCAAGAAAATGAAATACCATGTATTAGAAATCAAAAGCCCGGATTGTTGTTGGACTCACAAGTAACAGTAAAGGATAAACTTAGAAGCAAGCTATTGGGGAATATCATGCATGTGTATGTATGTGCTTAAGTCTAATGTGCATATGCGTACAAGTATATTTGAATAAGTATGATGTAGCCTGTCACACGAGTGGATCAGCCTCCCACCCGGGTTTTGCATACAGAATCAAAGCATTCGTAAGCACTTATCCATGGTCTATAATGGATGGAGGGAAAGAGCAGGTATGAAGTATAGTAGGATGCATGGTGTGGAAGGGTACACCATATCAAAAAACCTGAAGTTAAAAATAGAGACAGTGTTACTGCAAAGAAAGGAAGGAGAATAGTATTGAGCACTTTAAAGTTTACCCAGTCTGACTCCAAAGTGTAAGGCACTGAATGTGTTTGTGATCTGTACTGTCCACTAGTGGGAGGTGCTAGGATTTCAAAGGTAGCACAGCAGAGCTCACACCCTAGGAGGTCACCGCTATGGAAATGACAGACAGTTGGGTGACTAACTCCAGTAGCATTGACCCCATGCATTGTGATGTATTCTACACCTGAAGAAAAATTAAAAGGAACAGGAGTCTGTCTTGAAAAGTACTGAAATGTAGGACAGAACTTTACAACACTTAGAGACAGCATGAGGGCTCCCCTCAGGAGCTTGAGCAGAAGCATCTCTAAACATCTGTAAGCACCATTTCCCTTCTCCAGTGCAACTGGCAAACAGTATGTCCTCATGCGCACCTGACTCTCCTGCTAGCCTTTTCCTTCTCGTCCAGCCGCTCCTGTCTGTAACGGGCTCTTTCCTGCCCTGCACAGCACCCCACCTCCACCGCAACTCCCTCAGCTTCCGCAGGACAGCGCTCCTTGGACTGCATTCTGCTTTTCATATGTGCTCTTCCTTCATTCTAGTGTAAGTTTTTTCCACATTGGCATAACTGAAAGTTTAAAGCGTACAATTCTTGGTTTCAGGAGCTGCCTGGTGCATTGGAGGATGCTGCTGAGCCTCTCTGTCCGCTAGATGATAGCATCACCTTCTCAGCTGTGGCACCCAGAAAAGACTCCAGACATTGCCAAATGTGCCCTGGGGAACTCAGAGTTGAGAACTCCACTCTCCTGGGTGAATTTCCTAGCCTATTACTCAAGAAGAATATTTAAAAACTATCTAACCTGACTAGAGATTTCAGAAAGGGCTATCGAAGGGATGTCAGAAATGCCAACCATGTGAGTGGAAAAGACTTTCCCAGGTTGGGATGCACCATGGATTCAAGTCTGCTGATAAACGAGAATGAATTTTCAGGGAAAATACTATGTAGCTGCAAATTAGAGCAGGGGAGAGGTGAATAATATTGCCCGGAGAGCCGGGTGTGGTGGCGCATACCTTTAATCCCAGCACTTGGGAGGCTGAGGCAGGAGAATCGTTGTGAGTTCAAGACCAGCCTGGACTGTGAAGTGAGTTCAAGGCCAGCCTGAACTGCATAGTGAGACCCTGTCTCAAAAAATAGGGCCGCGGATTTAGCTTAGTAGCGGAAGCCCCTGCCTGGTAGGCACAAGGATGTGATTTCGATCCCCAGTACCAAAATAAAATAAAATAAAATAAAATAATAATAATAATAATAATAACATTGCCGGGGTGGTGGGTGAAAGATGAAAGGTGTTCTGTGCTGTTATGAGGGGTTCAACTTTCTTGGGTCAAGAGAGGTCCACTGATCACAAATAATTGTGTTTCAGAAAAATTATTCCGATAACTATGTGAACATTGAACTAGAGGCAGCAAGATCGAAAAAATAAGGAGACTGTGACATATCTTAAACTGCACTCATGTAATGTTTGGGATGACATGATTATTAAGTGACAACCCTAGTGTCATTCTCTTTCTATATCAAAATTTGGTGATCACAGTAATAATGTGTATTTCCAAGTTCCTAAGAGAAGGATTTTAGTGGGCAGTACTGGAGATTAAACCTAGAGGCATACTACCACTGGACAATATTCCCAGCCCTGGTTTTAGTTTTTAAGTCAAAGTCTCACTAAATTATATAAGGTGTCTTAGAACTTGTGATCTTCTTGCCTCAGTCTCCTGAGCAGCTGCACACAGTGGTAATAAATTTTAAATGTTATCATTGAAAATATTATTATAAGTATGTGAGGCGATGAATGTGTTAATTGTATTACTCATTCCATTATATAGAGTATGTCAAAACAACGTCTTGTATCCCATAAAAATATAAATACTGTAAATTACAAATTTTAAAGCTTCTAAAAATTCTAAAAGTTTTAAACAAACCACTGAGCTTCATTCCAGAACAACAATATTTTCATGAGACTTTGAGAAGAAAGGCAAAAATGTTCATGAGTTCTTCATAACAATTTTCATGTTATTTTTATGACAACTTAATTATTTTCTCAATCTCCGAAGTCTGAAGTTCATCAGGGCTTAGCATTTTGGCTCTGCTCTATCTGGGCACCCTTTGGAAGTCTTATCTGGCCTTAGGGTCATTGATATATCCCATGTTTTGATGATTTTAATTCACACTTCCAGCGTGGATTCCCTCACGTACCACTAAGCTTAAAACTACTCAGCACGTCCACTCAAACATCTAGCAGGCACCTACTACAATCTATCAGCAGATTCTTCGGGCACGAATTTGACACATGTTTTTTATACACGTCTATCTAAACACACACGCACAGTGAATGATTACTGAGTTTCAGACTTTATTCCTTCTTGTTTTTTTCCCCTAAAGTGAGTTGCAAAGTGATTCCTCATTTTTGTAATCAATCTTTCCTCAGCTAACACTGCCTATTGTGCTTCACAGTTCAACATTAGCTATGGAACTTGCCCTGTGGCTTACTATTATGAGAATCAATGTTTCTGTTGGCATTTTGGGCCTCAAAGCTGCTTATTATTAAATCGTGGCAGCGCTATTTCTTCCCAAATGTGTTAGCCCTAACCTAATCTCTAAATCCTTGTAGGTATTTGTCCACGGGCATGTTATTAACTGAGAGTACTTACTCATATCGTCACACCCCTTGAAAGAAACAGAAAATCTGGAGAAAAACTAGCTAATGTTTGTAGTCCATGTTTTATTATAAATTCTTCTATATCAAAAAAATATAAAAATTATTAAATATCCCCCTTCTCCTTCATCATCTCACTGTTGTGTAATGATGTATCATGATATGGTGTATCTCATCTCCCAGTCTAACACACCTTTTCAGTTATTATTTGATTATATACATATTTTGAGTACATATTTTCAAATACATATTTCATCTGTGTATGAAAAGCTTAGGTATCACTTTGTGTGTGTTCAATCATGTGTGTGTGTGTATATATGTATGTGTGTATGAAGTGGACACTGACACACAACTTCTATAATTTGTGCATGATTATTTAATTGTAAATAAATCAATGTGATATGATCTAGCAAAATCTAAAGAAGAGGAAGTTTGCAGTGGAATACTGAATCATCTCAAGCGGCCAAAGCCAGGTCGTTGCCAAGCCTCATAAGCGAATTTAAAGCAAGAACTGGATGCCAAGCAATTTCTTTGGACTTACCTTTGCCTAGAGATTAAATTCATTTTTCTCTGATGTGCCCTCCTATCTTCTTCTCATTCATTGTTTTAAGACAGGGAGGTGATTGTCCTTCAGTAACTCTTGAGCTTGTGTTCTGTTTTCCCTGTCACTAAGACATGTAATTTTCTCTCCATCACAATGTCTAGCTCCCAGGAATGACACTTGGTACAGACGGAATGTTTTTGTTTTCCCAAAACCCATATCCTGTAGCCATACTCCCAAGTGTGGTGGCACCTGGAAATGAGAACCTTGAGAGATAATTTGGTCACAAGGTAAAGATGAAATTAGAGTTCTTATAATCAGAGACCAAGACAGCATTCTCTCCTTGCTCTTTGCTTTGTGTGAGTCTGCAAGAAGTCAGCTGTCTGTAAGCCAGGAGGACAGACTCACCAGAAACTGAGTTTGTTCTGCTGAAGACCTTGGACTTCCATCCTCTGTGAGAAATTTGTTGTTTAAGCCACTCATCCGTGGCATAGCATCCTGAACTGTCAACCATAGCCTTCTATCTTAACCTTATTAAATATTAACAAAGAACTGAAATGCTGCTTTACTGAAGACATTTTACTTCTTAGGTATAGTTCAGGAGAGTGAGCATTTTCTTGAAATGATTGTAAGAAATTCCCAGATGATCTGATATGCTGCATCTAATAATTTCAATCATGTAATTTTATTTTCTCTTATGGTCCAACATGAATCAAAAAAAAAGGCCACATCTTTGATTTGTCTTAGATTTAGAGAATAAAAAGAAATAGAAAAAGGGAAAGAAAACAGATCTGATTATTCTACTGTGTTTGTTAGGAAAAACCAACTAGATAAACTTTATTTGATTTAGGAGACCTTCCTTGATTTAACTTGATTAATATCTAGATGGTATTCAATGCATACCTTCTGAAGAAAATGATTGCATTTCCACACAGAGCCTCACCCATGCACGTTAGCGGAACCATCTCCTCAGCCCTGAACAGCCGCTCTCCCGCCTGCATTATTCTATCCACTCCTCAGTGCCCTCTGTCATCCTGTTAGACTTGGATTTCTTGATACACACTCTACACAGTGTGCAAGTGACAAGGGTAAAAACATTCATTTTATTTTTAGGATGTTTATAACTTTCTGAAAAGAGAGGTAGACTTTCAAATACAATAGATATTGTGAAATGGGAAGAAACTGTTCAAAAGGGAAGAGAAACTGCAATGGGGGAAAGGTGAAAAGAAATAAGGGAGAAGTAAAAAAAGATGTATATATATATATATACACACATACATATGATAGTTAAGATAGTTATACTTCTAATTTCTCTTAATTCATTGAAAAGAAGAGTTTGTGCTAATATTGTTTGAACAATTAAATGCCTATTTCTTATTCTCCAAGTAACTATTTAAAGATAATAATACGCAATATATTAATCATTGCCTATTATCTTGTTTTGAAATTTTGTTTTATTTTTTCTCTTTAAAATAAAACTAAAAATAAAGATAGGCAAACTTTCAAAATAGATAATACAGACCTATATATGTAAAAATAGAGGTATCTTGAAGGTAAGGTGAGGTTGAATGAGTGGAATGATTAATTATTTTGGAAGAATTCAAACATCAGTTTGCAGGTTTAGCTCAGAGGTAGGGACCTGGTTTAGCAAGTGAAAGGTCCTAAATTCAATCCAGCACTGCAAAAAACAAATAAAACAGAAACAATAACCCTAAAAATAAGTATCAAAAAACAGAGAATTTACCTATGTGCAATGATCCTTCCTCAACCTCCAGTGAACTGTGTGGTTGGTGCCCAGGGTGTCTCTTACACTTGGTGGGCTTTGGCCTTCTAAGAAGGCTATAAATTCAAGGGAGCAGATAAAAGCTACCATTTTCTCCAGTTGCCAGAGTGCTTGGCTCAGTTTCTCTCTGTCATTTTTCGATAATAATATACTAATTGATTTTTCACTTTTGTGAAACCAGCATTCATTTCTAGCAATGCAAGGAAAAGAAGTTCTCTGTTGCCTGGAAGGAAATGAATATTATCAACAAAAGCGTTATTCCTCTAATGCATTTGAAAATGATGGGAAGGTCAGAGAAGAATCTAAAGACATTTGTAAAATGGAAGTATGGCATTCAAATGAACAGCTTCATTTTTGGTTCCAATGAAGCCACATACTGCTTTTTCATTCTCTACTTGGGTAGTTGGACTTGGACTAATGCAGCCTTTGTTCTGCTGAAGTCCAGTTAATCACAAAAAAGGAGACTTTTAGACAAATAATGATATATTTTATCTTAGAACAACTTCAAAACTCTGTATTATCTGTGTCAATTGGTCATGGTAGGTAACAAAACACCACAAAACTGAGTAGCTAAAAAAACCCCAGAAATTTGTATTTTCATAATTCTAGAGCCTAAAATCCAAGATTTGGGTGCTTGAGGGTGGTCAGTGTCTGGTAAGGGCTCTTCTCCCTGTAGATGGTCGCTGTCTCACAGTGTCCTTCCACACAGGAGGGAAAGGGACACGGATAGGGAGCAGATTTTTCTGGTCTCTCCTCTTACAGGGATCCTAAACCTAATGTGTCAGAGACCTGCTCATAGACTCCATTTAGATTTAATCACTCCCCTACAGGCTCCATCTCCAGGAACAACCATGCTGGAATGTAGGGCTTTATCATATGATGTGGGGGAGTAATCTGCTATAGTAATCTGCTGCAACCTGGGATCGCATATTAGTAAGGAGGCAATGGAAAGGATTCATACACTCATTTGCAAGTGAAAAAACAAAACAAAGCAAAACAAAACACCAGATGATCAGGGAGCATCAAGGTTGTTTGAAACCAAAGGAGCCACAGAAGTCAGAACTGTGCTCAGAATTCAGGTCTTAGCATCTGCTCCTCATGTTTCTGTCAATTACAGGTACTGCTTTGAGTTCAGTGAGGAATTCTTGTGGAATCAAAGGATAAGAAAGCTAACATACTAATTTTGGTGGGAAGGTGAAACATCTACTTAGATTGGCTTTTTAGGGAAGATTTTTCATATATATCTGAGGGTCTAGGGGACAGGCAGAGTTAGGAAAGGAAAATTAAGAATACAATGATAATTAGATTTCTTTTGGTACTGGGGACCGAACTCAAAACCTCGCACCTGCCAGGCAGGTGCTTAGGCCACTGAGCTAAATCCGTGGCATAATTAGATTTCTTAAATGGACAACAGTGGATCCAGTGGGAGCCCTGCAGAGACACATTCTTGATAAGAATGTTTGTTATGGGCTGCTTTTAAACAATGTGTTATTTTTAACAATATTGTGCATAAAAAACCCAATATTTTACATCATACTGGTAGGATTATATTCACCATTTTTTAACACTGATCTTACAGTTGTTGCCTTCTTATATTCATGAAATAACAAAAATAATTGTGATTCTTTATAAGCATAAGAAAAAAGACATATTTATAATTTTTGATTTTAAATAATGAGATAAAATTACTTAGGTACAAAATGGTGTTTGGCGAAAATATCTTTTACTTACTTTATAAAATCTACCTTTATCTTCAAAGATTTAAAGAACCAAGAAAAATTATAACCTCACTAGTAATGACAAATTGATTCTCTGGATTTCTAATGATTGGAATCAATTTTTCTTTAATTTTTTTGAAGACCCTGTGCTGTTTTGATAGTGACTGACTGAGGACAAAATATTTTTGAGTTAGGCAAAAGTATGATGTGTTCACTTACTAGTTATCCTTAAGAGTGATTTGTCATTTAGTAGTCTTTTGTGGTTACATTCAATTTCATAATTGCTTTTCCTATATCTGTAAAAAATACTGTCTAGATTTGAATGGAGATAGTACTCAATCTGTAGATTATTGTGGTCATTAGGGACATCATTTTAGCATTATTAAGTTTTCCAATCAATGGACATAGGTCTTACTTAATTTCTTTCATTGGTATTTTGTAGCTTTTCATGTTCAACATTTTTTGCCTTCTTATAAAAGTTTATTCCTGGGTATTTGATTTACTTTGATGCTACCATACATGGTATGTTTTCCTAATTTCCTCTTTGTATAGTTTATTTTTACTATATGGAAATGTAGCTAATTTTTATGTTGATTTTATGTCATACAACTTTGCTGAATTCATTTGTTTGTTTTAATGGTTTTCTATTTGTTTTGCCCTGGACATTATTTATTCATCTATTTATCTATTCATTCATTCATTCATTCATTTATTGATATCACAGCCCCTTTTAAGTTTTTATTTTGAGACAGGGACTCAGTAAGCCATTAAATTGCCCAGGATGGTCTTGAATTTGATATAAGCCTGACTAAGACTCCCGGAGAGCTGGGATTGTTGGTATGTGCCACCACATTCAGTTCCTGGAGCTGTTAGAATTATCTGTATATTGGGAATAAAGAAGATCAAGGTGCAATAAGTATATATGCCATTTCTGCCATGAATGGATTTTCGGTGTATTGCAAACATATACTAATAAATAAATAAATAAATTTAAAAAATCATGTATATGCAAACAGGAAACATTTTACTTCTTCTTTACCTACTTGGATACATTCAGTTCTTGCTTAATTGCCCTGGCTGGACTTCCTGTACTATGCTGAACAGCAGTCCCAAGAAATAGCTATAGAGGAAATGTTTTCAGTTTTCTATGACTGAGTGTGAGGTGGCCTCTAGACTTTCCAAATATAGTCTTTGCTACATTGGATGCTCTGTTTCTGTTCCTAGTTTGTTGAAATGTTTATCACAAAGGGGCAATACATTTTGCCAAACGCTTTTGTGAGTTTTTGAGAAGATCACATCATTTTTACCTTTTATTCTATTAATGACTCATCCTGTTAATTGATCGTCCCATACTGAACTATTCTAGTTTCCCTGCAATAAGGGTCACTTGGTCGTGCTGTATGAGCCTGGTAGTCTGCTATTGGATTTGGTTTTCTGATATTTTGTTTAGTATTTTTATTTTTATGCCTGTGTTCACAGGGATAATGTTTTGTCTATTTTGTATTTTAAAATTCAGCACGTTAGATATCCATCTCCCTCTTTCTGATTTGCAAGGTTTCTACTGATATATTGATTAGACTCTTAAGAGAGGTTAATTGTATGTGATAATTTAGTTTTCTCTTGATTCTTTAAAAATGGCTTTTTCCTTGAAATTTTTATTCTAATGTATCTTAGTGGAGATTTATTCAACTTTATCCTATTTAGTATCCTTTGTGATCTGGATGTTCATTTATTTCCATCAATTTTGTAAGTTTTAGCCACTGTTTCTCTAAATAAATTCTCTGATTCTTTCTCCATGTAGAAATTCAGAAAATAAGTAGATTGATCAGTGTAGATTGATGGGGTGTGCTAATTTCCTTAAGCTTTCTTCACTCTATTTCATTTTTATCTTTGTCTCACTTAAATTATTTCTTGAGCTATGTCTTTGAGTTTCCTTGTAATTTCTTCTGCTTAATGTAGTCTACTCTTTTTCCTCTAGTGATTTTTTCAGTACATGCCCTTTAATGCTATGATTTCTGTTTGGTGCTTCCTAATATTATCGATCACTCTTGAAATTCTCACTTCGTTTGCCTTTTGGTAAGAATTTTATGAAAATTATTTTCAATTCTATATCATGTAAATCATACAAGTCTGTTTATTAAAGTTGATTTCTAGAGATTTATATCTTCCTTTGTAACATTTTCCCTGATTTTTCATTTGTTTTGACTCTCTGTGCTGTTGTAAGTCAAGACTGGAGAGATATATATTGGTTATTTGTGCGTTCATGAAGAAATTGGAAGCTGAACACATGGGCTAATTCCTTTCTTTCTGGGAGGGAAATGAAAGCTTAGACTCTTTTCTTTTTCAGCCAGTTGCTTTGACTTTAGACAGAACAAAGATTAATACTGTCCACAATCTAAATTACCATCTCCATTTGTCCCCAGGTAGGAAGAACAATGCTTAGTGATTAACAGGACAGAATTCTGTCTCTTGAAACCTTCTTAGAAAACTGGAGCCCAAGCAAAACAACCCTTCATTTCCTTTGGGTGAAAGTAGAACATAGCAAGTCTCTTACTTTCATGTGACACTGCACCAGGGGGAAGTCTGTAATGAAAATGTGTCTGAAATCTCTCCACTGGTTTGGTCAGTCTGGAAATATGCTCTTTTGGGGTGTGAGGGTCTCCTAATTAGTTTGCGATTACTTGCAAAGTGAGTTTGTCTGCAAATTACTGCTGAACTAGTATGTTTTGTGGGAGAAGAAAGTTCCAGAGCTTCCAAATTTTCCATCTTTTTGACATTATGCTTTTCTTTTCCTCACCTGTATCTTCAATGGCTATTTAATACTGATAACTACTTTGAGAACAAAACAATCCATGTCTGTAATCTACTTCTTAAATCTCCCATAAAACATTGATGCTGCAAATTTTATCATCTTGCATATTTATTAACATAGTTTTATGTTTATTGTTACTTTTAATGCTTTTAAATCTTATAGTACAATTAAAGATAGTATCGCCATTACAATTTTTCTGTATTCTGAGTTGGTTTAGGTACCATTACCAGGGAACTTTATGTTTTAAAAGATTTTGTGCTGTGATGTTAACCAGAAGGACTCCCTTTAGCAATTTTGCAAGTCAGATCTTGTGACAATGGACTTCCTTAACTTTTGCTTCTCTGGACATGTTTTGTTTTGTCTTCATTTTACAAAGAGTAATTTATCAGATATAGTATATTGACAGTGTCTTTTCTGTTCTTTACTTTAAACTTCTTGAATTTAGATGACCATTTTCCCTTCTAATTTGCAAGTAGTTTCTTTAGCCTGTTCTCTCCCTCATATCCTAGAATTGCTATAATGGCATATTAGTTCACTTAATTTTGTTCTCTTTGTTCTTTAGAACTTCTTCAATTTTTAATTCTTTTATCTGTTCTTTGCAGTCAATAATTTCAAAAAACTTGTCTTTAAGCATACTGATTCTTTACTCTGCCAAATAAAACAAACTGAAACCCTCTAATGAAATTTGAAAAACAATTATTACATTCTTTTGCTCCAGAATTTCTATTTACATAGGATTTAGTTTCTCATTTCTTTGTTGATGTACTCAGTTTGTTCATGCACTATTTTGTTGCTTTCCTGTGTACTTCAAACATTCTTGAGCAACTTTAGGATGACTGTATTGTTGTCTTTTTGTTAATTTATTTTTATCAGTATATCTTTCCAATATGTACTGAATGTATTCATGGTGCAGAGTTTGCACATGTACATATTGTATCTTAGTCCGAAGTTCCTTCCTTCACCCTTAAGTCCCAGATGCCTTACCATCTGCAAAATGTCTGCTTTCTGTTTTGTATTGTCTATCTTTTATATTGCTCTTTAAATTGCTTATTTTGTGTTATTAATGTAAAAGATAGGATATGATAAATCACCTTTTGTGTCTGATTTATTTTGCTTAGAGTTATGATAATAAGATTGATCCATTTTCCAACAAATGACTTAAATTTATTCATATTTATTTTTGAGTAATACTTAATTTCATGTATCTTCCACATCTTATTTTTTTTCATCAGTTGATGAACACACAGGCAGTTTGGCAGATGTAGCTATTGTGAGTTATGCTTCTATAAACATGTGTGTGTTTATTGCTGTAATATAATGTCTTTAACACTTTTAGATTGACACCCAAAAGTATAGCTAAGTCAAATAAAATTTCCTTTTTTTTTTTCATGGCTAAAGTGACATTTAAATTTTTTTTATTTTAAAGAGAAAAAAACATAAAAATTAAGAAGCAAACAAACAATTAAGAACAACAAAAGCAAAATGACAACAATAACAGCAACATATATAGGATTTCAAAACAAGATGATAGGAATTTAACAAAGGTTGCTATACTGCATATTGTTATCCTCAAAGTAATTGCTCAGGCTACCAAACAAGCATGAAAGATTGATCAGATAATAAAATTTCCCCTTGAGCAGTTTCTTTCCCTTTTATTATATCTAATGTAACTTTTGGACCTTATTTACTCTTTCAGTTTTTTATACTAACAAGATAATATGGTGTTTACACATGCAAATTTGATTTATTTCACTTATGATTATGGTTTTTAATTGTATCCATATACCTATAAAAGTCTCAAGTTTATCATTCTTTATCGTTAAGTAGTATTCCATTATATAAAAATACCACAATATTTTTTCTCCATTCCTCAGTTGATGGGCATTTGTGTTGTTTCCAAGATTTAGCTATTACAAATTGTGTTGCTATAAATATGGGTGCACATGTATTGCTGTGGTATGATGTTTTCAATTCTTCTGGGAAGGGAAATAACTAGGTGGAGTGGAAGCTGTAATCCTAATATTTTGAGGAATCTCCATACTGATTTCCACAGTGGCTGTAGCAGTCTACACTCTCATCAGCAATGGAGAAGAGCTCCTTTTTCCCCAAAGCCCCACCAGCATTTGTTACTAGTTAATTTCTCAATGTTAGACATTCTTTCTGGAGTGAGATGTTATCTCAGTGTTGTTCTCATTTGTATTTCTTGAATGTCCAATGATGCTGAATTCATATGAAGCCATAAGACACTTAGAATAGCAAAGGCAGTCTTGGGCAACAATGGAGAGGCAGGAGTCCTCACAAACCCAGACTTGAAAGTATACCACAACGGCGCTATAATAAATCAGCATGGTACTGACAAAAACAAAACAAAACAAAACAAACCTGAAGATCAGTGTAACATAAGAGAAGATATGACACAGTTACAAACACACACAGTCACTTTATCTTTGACAAAGTGGCCAAACATGTTCACAGGAAGAAAGACAGCCTCTTTAATAAGTGGTGTTGGAAAAACTGGCTTTCTATATGCTGAAGACTTAAACTAGACCCATGTCTATCACCATACACTAAACTGAAGTCAAAATGGATCAAAGATCTAAATATTAAGACAGAAACACTAGACTCACTAGACGACAAAGTAGGCAAAATTCTCGAGGACATAGGGGTAGGCTGAGAGTTGATAAACAAAAACCAAACTGCATGGGAAGTATTTGAAAGAATCAACAACTGAGATCTCATCTTATAAAAAAATTCTTTGCACATCGAAAGAAATCACCAACAGAATGAAAAGAAAATCCACAGATTGGGAAAAGACTTTTGCCAATTGTCCCTCACACAAAGAACTTTTATCTAGAATGTATAAAGAATTTAAAAAGCTCAGGCCCCCCAAATTTAAAGATGGGAATCTGAGATGAATGAAGAAATGCAAATGCAAATAAATACATGAAAAAAATGTTCAAGTCAAATAAAATTTCTATTTTTACTTTTTTGAGTAATCTCCATATTACTTTCATAGTGGTTTTATTAAATTACATTTCCACCAACAATTTTGAAGGGTTCCTTTCTTCCCCACAGCATTGCTAGCATTTGTTGATTTTTGATTTCATGATGTAGCTATTCTTTCTGAAGTAAGGTAGAACTTCAGTGATGATTCAATTTTTCATTTTTCTAATGGCCAAAGATGCTGAACACTTATTCGTATACTTATTGGCCATTTATACTTCTTGTGAGATGTACTATATGTTTTTATGTCAATTGGCCATTTTCTGATGAAATTTTCTTTTAATTTTTGACCATCTTTAATTTTTGTGTACTCTATGTATGCTAGATATTAGTAATAATTTTTCCCATTCTGTTGGTTGTCTCTTCACTCTGTGTGTTGTTTACTTTGCTGTGAAGATTATACTTTTTATATAATCCAATCTGTTGTGTTGGGGTGTTACTCCTGCAATTTGGAATATGTTCACAAAGTCTTTGCCAATGTCTTCAAGAATTTTACCTGTTTTATCTTTCAGCAAATTTAGTTTTTCTGTTCTAATATCTAAATGTTTGATCAATTTTGATTTCACTTTAGTACATAGAGAATATATGGGTCCAGATTCAATCTCTTGTATTGCAGATAGTTTTCCCTGCACATTTTCTCTCGTTCATTTTCTTGGCCCCTTTGTCAAAGAACACATAGCCAAATGTTCCTCAAATATTTTTCGTGCCTTCTATTCTGTTCCACTGAGCCAAGTGTCTGTTTTTGTGCCAGTATCATACTGTTTTATCACCATAGCTTTATAATATAACTTGAAATCTGGGATTATGATACCTTCTGCTTTGCTTTTTTTGCCCAGAATTGCTTTGGTTGTCCTAGGTCTCCTCTGGTACCATATAATTTTTTGATTATTTTTTTCTTTTGTGAAAAATGCTCTTTTGATGCACAGGCTGTCACTGGACTGGAACAGACAGACCCCAGTCTCTCCCCATGAGTCAGTGCCATTTGTGGACCCAGGGTAGAGAGAACAAGGCCACACCAGCAAGCAAGCCCAGTCTGGGAACCAGTACCATGTGCAGCACCCCACCAGACTGGAACATACAGACCCCAGCCCCTTCTGAACTGACAAACAAGTACCAAACCCATCTACCCCCCAAACCCTGCCATCAGTGACCAGCTTATCTGGAGAAACATAGGCTGTGATGATAGCCATGGAGGTGAAATGCAATTGGATCCCTGTGAAGCATTGTTGTTTTACTAACATCGCACATCTAGGGCCAGTGGTCTGATCATAGGTTCAGAGATAGTGGTACACAGTGTGACATCTAGTGGGGGATTTCCTTCTGAGGGTTGCAGCCATTGTTGATTCCCTATGGTCTTGTTTTGAGGTCCTATATCATTTTCATTGTTTTGTTGGGTTGGGTTTTATTCTCTCTGGTTTTGCTTGATTATGTCAAACCCAATGGCAGGAGCAGCTATTTCAAAGTTAGCAAGATATATTATGGTAGTAATTTTGGATTTACAATTGCTTTGTTTTGAAGTCCTTTATTTTATTCATTGTTTTGTCTTTATTGTTTCTATTTTATTCTGTTCTGTTTGATTTTTACTATGTCTGAAGTTATCTGCAGGTATTTTGAAAACATCAAAAGGCATTATGGTAACTATTGTTGATTTTGTAATGTTTTGAAGTATTGTATTTCTTATACTCTTTTGTTTTGATTGGCTTAATTCTGTCTATTCTCTTTAAAATAAAAATTAAAAAAGGAAAAAAAAGAAAAATGTTCTTTGTATTTTTATTATGATTTCATTAAATCTGTATTTTAGTTTTGATACTGTATGTAATTTTGAAAATATTTGTTCTCCTTTTCCATTTTGTGATGTTCTCTGATCTTTTTCAGAATACTATAGTTTTAATTATGGAGGCTTTTCACTCCTTTGGTTAGGTTTATTCCTTATTTATTTATTCACTTATTTATTTATTTGTTACTGGAAATTGGCCTCAGGACTTTGTGCTTCCAAGGCAGATGCCATGTTGCTGAGCTATATTTCCAACCCAGGTTATGTTTATTCTTAAATATTTAATTTTTTGAAATGGTTGTGAAATGGATTTGTTTTTCTAATTTTGCTTTTCAGGGGGTTCATTATTGGTATCCAGGAACACTAATGATTTTGGGGTATTTATTTCATATCCTGCAGCTCTGTTTAATTTGTTTATTATTTCTATGAATATTTTAGTGAATTTTTTTGACATCTTCTGTTTAAAGGAACATGTCACCTGTGAATAAGGAAAGTGTGACTTCCTCCTTTTCTTTCCTATATGTATCTCTTTTATTTCTTTTTCTTACATGGTTTTTCTGGCTAAAATTTCACTAGCATATTGAACAAGAGTGGTGAGATTCAACACCTTCGTGTTATTCCTGAGTTTAGAAGAAAAGTTTTCACTTTATCTTCATTTACTATGATGTTGGCAGTTATATATGGATTTTATCATTTTTTCTGTTGTTGTTGTTCTTTTTTTGAGACAGGGTCTCACTATGCAGTTCAGGCTGGCCTTGTGCTCACTTTGTAGCCCAGGTTGGTTTCAAACTTGCAAGATCTTCCTACCTTACTCTCCCAAGTGCTGAGATTATAGGTGTGCTCCATCACATCCAAGTGGCTTTATCAGTTTGAGATACAGTCTTTTTGTACCTATTTTCGTCAGTGATTTTAACATAAATGGATAATGAATTCTGTCAAAGGCTTTTTTAGCATATATTGATATAATCAGGTGACTTTTGTGCTTGATTCTTTGTATGTGATATATTTCATTTATTGATTTCTGCCTGATGAATTATCTTTGCATCCCTGGAGTGATTTGGAATTTTTTTTAATGATTTGTTGCATTTTGTTTGCCAATATTTTGCTGAGAATTTTTGTATCTATGTACGTTAAGAAGATTAGCCTCTTTTTTTCTTCTTCTGTTAAATCCTTTTCTGGTATCGGTGTCACTGTAATGCTAGCTTCCAGGAATGTGTTTCCAAGTACTCCTCTTTCATTTCATTGAAGATGGGCGTTAGATCTTCCTTGAAGTTATGGAATAATTCCTGTGGTGAATCCATTAGGTCTTGAGCTGCCTTATTTTTGGTAGAGGTTTTACTACTGCCTCTATTTCAATGCCTATTAATGGTTTATTCAGAGTTTTTAGTATTATCTTGGTTGAATTATGGCAACCCATATGTGTTTAGGAAGTTCTCCTTTCTTCCAAGTCCTCCAATTTATTGGTATATAAACTTTTGAAGTAAAATAATCTCAATTTTTTATGATGTCTGTCGTGATTTCTGCTTTTATAAATTTCAAGTTGCATTAATGTGTATTTTTCTTTCCTTTTTTGATAAATTTGGCTCAGGGTTTATCCTAGTTATCTTATTTATCTTTTCAACGATGAACTCTTTGATTCATTGATCCTTTGTATTTTTTTATTCATGATTTCAGTAATTTCTGCTTGAATATTTATAATTTATTTCCTTCTATTAGTTTTAGATTTGAATTGCCTTTGTTTTTTTTAAGAAATTTTCCATACATTATTAGGTCATTTACTTAAATGACTCATTTCTTTTAATGTTTACATTCACAGCTGTAATCTCTTAGAACTGCTATTGCTATAACCTATAGAATTTTGCATGTGGTGCTTATATTATTGTTTGATCCTAGGAATGTTTTTGTATCATACCTGATCTATTCTGTAATCATCAATTCAATACTAATATTTAATCTCTATATGTTCATGTAATGTCTGTGGTATGTTTTGCTATTGATTTCTAGCTTCATTGTGCTATGGTTCAATAGTATCCAGGTAATTATTTTAATTATTTTTAATATTTACTAAAGTAAGCTTTGTGGACTAAGAAGACATGGTCTATTCTGAAGAAAATTCAGTGTGCTACTTAGAAAATGTGTATTATTTTGTCATTGAATAAAACACTGTGTAGATACCATTTAAGTCAACTTGTTCAAAGATGTAGTTTAACTCTGATATTTCTTTGTTAATTTTTGTCTAATTAACTTCTCATATTGTGAGAGTGGATGTTGATTCTGTTAATATTCATTTGGTCTTTAATATCCAGTGATTTTTCTTGTATAAAGTTGGGTGCAGCACTATTTTTGCATAGACTTTTATGATGATTATGTTTGCCTAGTGAATTTTACCCTTTTCCAGTATATAGTGGCCACTTTTGTCTATTCTGACCTGTTTTGTCTTAAAGTCTGCTGTTTCTGAATATAGCTTTCCCTGCTTGTGCTTGGGATCTGGTTGCACTGAATCTAATTTTGTGTCCTTCCTTATCGTCTATGAGCTTCCGTTGAATGAGGTGTGTCTCATGCAGGCAGTACGGTTGCATTTTGTTTTGTGATCCTGCCTTTCAGTCTGTATTTTTTGACTGAGGAGTTAAGACCATTGATATTGACAGCTATCACTGTAAAATACTTATGGAATCTTATCATGAATTATTTTTCCAGTGTTAATTCTTTTTTGTTCCTTTTTTCTAACTGCTCATTTTGTTCATTGCGCTTATCCCGTAGGTCCTTTGGCATTGTTGGCTTCACTGTCTGACTAGGGTGTGATATCAAGTATTTTTGTAGTGCTAGTTTTGTGCTCATACATTTTTTCAAGTACAATTTGTAATGGAAATTCCTCATTTCTCCATCACTTTTAAAACATAGCTTTGCAGATTATACTAAGTTGAGTTGAAAATTATTTTCCATTAGGCCTTGAAAAGCTCGACTCCAAACTCTCCTGGTCTGGTTGTTTTGAGAAATTTGCTGTAACTCTAATAGGCTTACCTTTAGAAAATATTAGTTGCTTTTCCTTAATAGTTTTTAAAATTCTAGACTTGTGTTGGTTATCTAGAATCATACTATGATGTGTCTTGAAAGCACCTTTTCTGATGCCTATTTGGGGTTTTATATGCCCTTTTCAACTGTATTTTGAATTCTTTCCCTATAGTTGGATATTTTCTGCTATAATTTCTGTAAATAGAAACATATACTATGTTTGTCATTTTCTATCTTTTTCTAAACTTCTATTATTTCTTTTAAAAATTTTATTTCCTTAGTACAAGTGTATAGGACATAATGTTTCCATTTCTTTTGGGAAGTTGGTACATGTAGGTAGCACATTTTAATTCCTTTTTTATTCCCTTTCCCTTCTTTCCCTCCTCCATATACCCATGACATAATCCTATCATTTTTTTCTTTGTAGATACATGTTTTCAGTACATGATGTTTCCACTCCTTATGTGGAGTCAGTACGTGTACGTATCGCATTGCAATTTATTTTTTCATCCCTTGTCATTCTTCTCCAGTCCCCTTTTCCTTTGAGAAAGACTTACCTCAGCAATTCCAAAGAAAATGTAGCATTTAACTTCTGTTATTATGAATTTTGTCTTCTTTGAGTCATTTAGTAGCTATTAAATCCACATTTCATAATCTCTTGTATTTTAGATATCTCTGTATATGACTTCCTACATCAACCACAGCTTCTAGTTCTGACAGTCTCCTTTCTCATTGGTCATTTTTGCTGCCCATACTTTCTTTCAGTAGAATTACTTTATCTCATGGATTTCTGTTTGGTGTCTTTTCATGGACTCTAACTCTTTGCTAAACTGATCATTCATATTTTGTATCATTTTGGTTCTTTCCCTACCTCATAATTTTTATCTTCTTTATGGTTGTTGATCATTTCATCAATTGAACTCTATCTGTTTAGTCATATCTCTGAGTTTGTTGATCATTTTATTGACCTATTTTTGTTTGTTTGTTTTTTCTTTTGTCTTTCATGCATTTTTTATCATTTAGTTTTGAATTTCCTCTCCATCAATTCCTATTGGGTCAGCTTTAGAGAGTTAGTAATTTGGAAAATACATTGTTACCTAGTTTTCTCATTTTTTTTTTTCTTTTTGCTAAGTCTTGACAGTCAGAGAGGAAAGACTGTTGGTAGTGTGGTGATCTCTTTAGTTAACCTGTGTTTCTCAGTGCTGTGATTTTGGCTTTGCTTGTTGTGATAGCTAATTGTGGTATCACACAGTTCTGGGTGTGTCAGGATGACTCATTAACTGAAGAGGAATGACCAGTCTGCCTGTGTGTGGATTGTGCTCCGGCTGGAATAAAGGGGAAAGAAGCAAGCCTTGCTTTTTGCTCCTTTGAAAGAGCTCCACTCCTTGCCACGGTGTTTGGGCCCCAGTCTCCAGGCTTCCAGGGCAGACTCCTCAGCCTTCTGACAAACACCCTGGACTGAACTTCCAGGCGACTCTGCAGTGAGCTCCAGGCTTTTAAATTTTGTCTGGATCCTTTACTCCCCAGCATACACATGGGCTTTTTCCAGCAAGCCATTGTAATTGTTTTCTTCTTTCTTTTTTTTTTTTTGTACCGGGAATTGAACTCATGACCTAGTGCTTGCTAGGCAGGTGCTGTGCAGCTGAGCTATATTCCTGCTCTTGTAATTCTTTATTCAATACACATATTTTTTTCCTTTAGTGAACCCTAACTGATACAGTTATATTTTCATATTTATTTACCTCTCCATCAACTGAGATTAATAGGATTCAACCCAGTTACTCTGTTGAAAGAATTTCTAATGGTTATATTAACAGAGCCAACTACACATCAATCTTGTCCATTAAAACTTCTTTTAACAATTTCATCCCCTTATCAAAGACCCATAAAAACTATAATATATATATATATATATATATATATATATTTTTTTTTTTGGCACCGGGGATCGAACTCACAACCTCGCACCTGCCAGGGCAGGCGCTTAAGCTGCTGAGCCAAACTCTTGGCCCTAAAATCTATAATATATTACTATTAACTCTTATTAACAGATAGGCTGAAATGTGGTAGGGGGAGTAGGAAAAGTAAGAAAAAAGAAAAAGGAGTAGATTAGAAAAAAGAAAAAGAGAAAAGATAAATAACAACAAATGAAAGAAAGAGAGGAGGTTGAACTCTTTTGACGACTTTTATGACTGGAGTAGAGATCTGGTGGTGAGGAGCATAAATTTGTGGGAGATGGAGAAGGACTGGAGAGAAACGAAAGTGTAACTGGAGTTTCCAAGGAGCTTTGAGAAAGCAAGAACCTGCTGATATGCTGATAGTGAGCTTGTGTTTGGATCCCCTACACAGAGTTTTGCTGAGGATTACCCAGAAGGGTACTATTTAGAGTAAAGCACTGCTTAACTCTTATTCTCTTCTGCCTGTATACAGAACCCTCATATAAATACACGTGCACATATATACACATGTATACATATATTGATTAAAGAAATTAGGAAAGGAAAAAAGAAAGGTAAGAAAGAAAAGGAAGGCAACAACAACAAAACCACTACATTGTGCAAACACACAACATGATAGCCTCCTCGCAATCCTATTTACATTGCAGTCTGAGTTCGACCAGTGAGTTCTTTTCCCCACTTTGGCAATGGGGAAGCTTTGATCTGTAGGGGTTTCTGGATGGATTTCTGGCTCGGGCTCTTTCTTACAACTCTGACCTCTTCAGAGCATCACTGTAACCACAGGTGCTTCTCAGCACTCTCAGTTTACAGTTTGCTGCTCTGGTTCTCCCAGCTGCACCCCACCCCACCCCGCACACACCGATTTGTTCACTTGATTGCCTGTGAGTGAGGAGGCTTGGTGATCTGGGTGGATACGGGTCGCTGCGGAGGGCAAGCTGGAGCCCTCTGCCTTGTGTTAACATCAGTCCTCCTTCAGGTAAGTTGAGCAGGGAAAGGCTCAGTGTGGCTGACTTAGAACTCCGTTTTCTGCTGATTTCCACACTGGCCCTGTCCATCTCCATGCCCTTTCCTTCATGTCAATCCCCGCAGTTGCTTCTGTGGTCACCTTCAAAACGCTTCTTACAGACGCCCTCTGGCTGACCTGTCCTCCAGTTTTTCTCCCACGGTGATTCCCTCTCCACACTGCACAGTGTCGCTCTCTAGCTCAGGAACTTGGCGGTGCGTTCGGGAGCCCCAGCTAGGAGTGCGGGGGCTTCCTTGTGGTCTTCTGACCACAATGTGTGGGCAGTGACCAAGATTTCTCACGGGCCCACGACTGCCGTATTCAGAGGAAGAATGGGTGAATACCTGCTCCCGTGCCCGTCTGATTACTCATCTCCCTCGAGTCTCACAGTCTGCCGTCACGGTCACGTGTGTAACCGCTGGAGCTGTGGCTGTTTCTGTGCTCGAGTCTAGGTCCCTGGGCAAGATCTCACACTTATTTCCTACTTTCCTGAGGACCCACGAGTGATTGTTCAGACACTGCTCACTGGCTTTCAGTTTCTCTAGCGCCCTCAACTCTGAATATCATCTTTGCTGTGTTTCTTTGTTTCCCTGGAGCATGTCTTGGAATCACCCCTGCGCACTGCTGCCTCAGGAAAAGAGCTTGCAGGCCTGGAAGCTGCTGAAGGTAGTGGGGTCATGTATCCCTTGTCTTTTTCTCAAAAACATCCTACTTATGTGTCACCCAGAACCGGCAATTATTCTGGACTTTGCCATTACCACTGACCACCTCCAGGATTTCAATATGGCCTTTGACTTGAGTCCACTTTCCCTTCCCTGTCCGTCCTGATTGCTTTAAATTATTTGCCAGGAAATTCATGAATCTCTTGCTTTTAAAGATCAGTTTATAGAGATATAGTTTATTCTTCTAACAGAGCCATGCTTTCCTGCTCCATCATGTGCTTTACTGTTTTTTTTTTTCCGTGGGGGCATCATTTTTAAAGACATCCACCTCTCCAAGGCTATAAAGACTGACATTATAAAGGGGGAAAATGTTCACCAGTCATCTCAGCTACTGACTCTATGGGTCTCTCAAACCTATTCTTGAAATGGATCTTTTCTGAGTTTGCATGTATAATTTCCAAAATAAAAATAATTATAGGTTTCTTATTTGAGAATTGTAATCTATTGCTCCTTTTGGTATCTCTCTGGGATAGTGCAGGTTTTCTGGTGGCACAACAGGCCACTGAGCTGTCCTAGTTCTCAGCGGCCAAGAAGCATCAAAAGCACAACGATTTTTCATAAGATTCGGGATGTGATGTGGCAGAAACTCATCCCTTGGATAACTCACCTGAAAAGCCAGAACATGAATGTATAATCTACATTTTTCTTTCATTCTTGAGAAACAAGCTGAAGTCAGGCACTTTCTTCTGATTGCACCAATCATTGTGGGTTTAAAGGGGCATTGTGGGTGAACTCTACAATATTTCTTACTCATTTCAGTGCACTATTATTGGCTTTCAGGTAATGTGACTACTTAAATCACTTACGCAGTCATCATAAAGTCACCAGATCATATAGTTATTAAGTTATAATTTCTGCAGTTGAAAGAACTCTGGGACTTGTAGGCCGCTAATGGTCTTTAAAACTTTCATCTTTAAAGCACTATTTATTGTCATAAAAAATAGCACATTCTCACTGGAGAGATTTTTAATACATAAGAAATGTATAGAGGAAAAACTCATAATTACTCTTTGTTTTAGTATTTTTCCTTTCAATAAATTTCTATGAATTTTATAAGGTTGCTATCACCCTGACTAAACAAAACGCTATTTAACATTATATCCAAAGCATTTTCCATGAAATGATAAACTATTCATAGAGTTATTTAAAATTTTATTACATTCAACTATATGAATATTTCATAATTTATTTGACCATTTCCTAATGTGGAGTGATTTTAATATTTCCTTTTTGCTAGTGTCAATGAAAAAGCAATGAGCATCTTTGATTATATATCTTCAACTGAACTGAGAAGTGATTAAGTCTAGTAACTGAAGCGTGCAATTTAACTAAAATTTGCCAATTACCAGTTTCATGCTTTGTACAGATTTTTTTTAATGTCCTCTTACTGGTTCCTTATTCATCAAAACAGGTCACAGATACACATTTCAAAGAGATGTTGTAAGAAATAAGTGAGTTTACATATGTAAATAAATGAGAACATACCTTTGCATTTTGGAAACTTAGTATAGTTAACTGCTATTATGAATATTTGGTTTCCTCTGGAGGTAGAATTGTTGAAAATTTTTAAGAATGTTTTTATTGGGCTTGGTTTTCTTAATTCATATATTATTGAGTCATACTCAAAACTGAGTGAGTACATTTCATAAATATTTGTACTATAGAAAACCATTTAAAATTTTTAAGATTCTTGGTATGCTGTGCATTAAAGGTAAAAATTCAGAGCATGACTTAAATTTCATTTTATGTGAGTTAGCTAGAGTCAATTATCGAGTTTTGAATTGTGACAGAAGAATATGTATTCATTCTTCTCAATCAAAATCACTCAAATAGCAGCATTTATGTTAAGGCTCGATTGGGGGAATTGTTAGGATTATGAATTGCTTCCACATGGAACATGCAAGGATCATATAAGTTTTATACTGAGTAAACTTACTTTTACCACTAAAATAGAATTGATAATGAACTTTAAAAATGCATGTCTATCATGTTTCAAAGTATAAGCATGGAGAGTCTGGATAAAAGTAGTGAGAGAGGAGAAATATCTTTGTTTATAACTTATTCTCATACTAAAAATCATTTTACAATATATTATGACTACAATAATTTAATATTTTTCACACAAAAACCACTAATAATTTGTAAAAACTTACCTTTGTCAATTCTTCATTTCTTCATGCCAGTGAAGAATCTCAGGACATGTGAGTTTAAATTGCAGAGACAGAGTTACTGTGGATATTTTAAATAGCAGATTCATTTCAAGCATAAGACTTTACACAACAGGTCTAACCAAGAGTACTGGAGAAGAATGGAAGAATGGAAGAATTAATAAAAACATATGTAAAGGAAATATTGATACTTATATATGTCAACAGCTTTATGTTTTATATATGGTCCAAATAATCCCTTTTCACTTAAAAAATTGAAGAAGAATTTGGGGCATATGTTAGACATGACTAATAAAAGGTTATCTGGAAAATGCTGAGCACAACAGCTGCCAAAGTTATGCTTCAAAGGGACTCAGTGAAGAACCAAGACAAAGTTTTTCTCCTCATTTGCTCTACAAGTATGTTGACAAGCAGCTGATGGAGGGTCTCAAGATGCTCTGAGGTTGATATTCTGGAAGAAAACTTGAACACACTACTGGCAGAGAGTAAAGACAAACTAGTACCTTGTAGCCACTCTGCACATGAGATTAATCTTTACAGCTGCCTTCCCAATCGCTTATCAGTCTTTTAGCAAGTTCAAACCCAGGATCGCACAGGGAAACGCATCTGCAGTTGGTAACTGTATAACAAATTAATGGAATGCAATTCAGTACACACCATATTGCAGTGGTCCTCAATCATTTTAGCTCCAGGGGCTAGATTCATGGAAGATAATTTTTCCATGGACTAGGAGGTTGGAGGAGGGTTTCAGGATGATTCAAATGCATTTCATTTGTTGTGTGTTTTATTCCTATTATTAGTATATTGTAATTTATAATGAAATAATTGTGCAGCTCACCACAATGCATAATCAATGAGAGCCTTGAGCTTGTTTATCTGCAAATAGATGGTCTCCATCTAGGGGTGATAAGAGACAGTGAAACCTGAAATGTGTTGCTCATGTCCTTTCTCCTCTGTAATCTTGATTTGAGCTGCTATAGCTACAGCTTAATTGTTATTTGTTTTGATATAAGTCTGCAAACAATTGAAGAATTATGGTCTCTGTGAAGCAGAATCTCTTCACTAAAGTACATATACATTTGCGACCATGTCACAGGGCTACTGCCTCAGCTCCACCTCAGATCATCAGCCATTTGTTTCACATAAGGGGCACACAAGCTAGAAACCTCCCACATGCAGTTTACTGAAGCATTGGTGATTCTAGGAAAATCTGATGCCACCATTGCTCTGACAAGAGGTGAGGCCTAGGTGGTCATGTGAGGAATGGGGAGCAACGGCAAATACAGATGACACAGTGCTCCCCTGCCTGCTGCTCACCTCCCACCGTGTGACCACCTGGTTACTAAGAAGTCATGGCCGAGTACTTGGAATTGAGGACACTACTATAACGAAAACTTGGGGGCAAGATAGGAACTGGACGGTGTGAAAAAACAATATAGATGCTACACATTATCTTAAAATCTGGTTGTGTCAAAAGTAGAAGAGATAAAGCATCATGTTTCCTTTAGAGTAAATGCATTTCTTTCAATTACTTTCCAACAAAAAAAAATGCCACATTTATTTTCTTTCTCTGCTTCCTGTTGTCCTTCTTAGTTTGGGGCAGTTCACTGAAGCTCTTATTCTTTCAGCGTATATATTCATGCTCCATAAGAGAAGTGGTATTATGGGTTAAAAACTGGTGGTCAGCTTAACACCAGCTGAATTAAATCAGCCTGGTGCTGAGTGCAGATGGCCCACCTGAGGAAAGCTGCCAGCATAAAAGGAGATGTGGTGGGGAAGAGTGAAGCATTGTGGGTTCTTCTAAGTGTTGTTTGGAGCCATTTGTTCTTTTGGAGGAGATGGTCATGCTGGCTGTGGTACTTTTCAGGGGAGCCCTGATCCTTACTTTGAGCATTGCTTCTTGGCTCCAGTGTAGAACTCTCTACCCACTGGCACAGATCCGTCATCCCCCTGGCATAGACTTCCCAGCCCCCACTGCTGACTTTTGGGCCTTCCCAGTGCAGATCCTTATCACAGACTTGCATGAGTCATTGTCGTGGGCTCTAGGTTTTCAGCTGGATTCGTGCAGTACATTGGTGTGGAATCCAGGCCCTTGGCTGGATTTTGTAGGTATTTAGTATTGTGGACAGATTTCCTGCACTTTCTTGTATTTAACTCTGGGTGACTATCATAAAATAATACTATAAATTCTGTGTCCTGTATGTAATTGTTCTCCTTATAACCCCTGCTACAAGTGGTATTGCAAGTGTCATGTCATTGGGGCAGCTCATTAAAGCTCTTATTCTTTCAGTATATGTATTTGTGCTGTATGTAAGAAGTTGTTTTGCAAGGGTCATGTCATTACTGACATTAATCTTAAGCGATTTCCTTAGCCCACGTCTTCTGACTTAGTTGGGGAAAAGTAATTTGAGTAACAGGCAGTACTCATAAATGTTCAGGGGGACTACAGACATAGATTCATGTGGACAGAGGCATTGACCACCTAAATTCCCAAAAGGAAGCTGGAGTGAGAATATTTTGGAAACTAAGACATTCAATTGTGGAAGCATAAACAGGCAGACTGAGAAAGCCAGATGCAATCTTGGGCGAGGCAATGCTCAGAAGACCTAAGACAACCTTAAGTTTCCAGGTTCCTAGGCAGGGAGGATACTTCAAATGAAAGACTTTGATACAGAGTCAACCTTTAAAAATTTGGAGAAGGATTTTTTTCTTAAATGGCCAAAAGTAATTACAAAAATACATAATACTTTGACTAGTTTAGAGGAGAAATAAAACCTAGGGAGACAAACACATATGTAAAAGAAAGCATTAAAAAGCTAGAAAGGTATGAAAAAAATAATGTATGAGCAAAATCAAAAGATCAACAGAGACAAAAATTATTGTAAAAGAATAAAACATTCTGGAGCTAAAAATGCTAGGCCTGTATTGAAAAATTTATTAAAGAGATTAACAACAGACTTCTGCTACAAAAAGTGTAGCAAAATTGAAGAAAAACTATTGAATAAAAAGAAGTAAATTAAAAAAGAAATAAAGAAAAGTAAACAAAGACTCATGAGACACTAGTAAACGGAAAATTATACTTATTATGGGAGTTCCAGAAAAAGGGGCAAAGACACGGCAACAGAACTTAGTGCTAGTTACCCCAAATTTTTAAACTTTGAGATTTGATGTGACCCTAAAAATCCAAAAATGGGCAGGGAAGGAAAAATGATGGAGTAGTGAGGGTCAGCAGCTCAGCTTCTCCAGGACAAAGCGTCGAGAGTCTGGAAAACAGCAGCCTGGAAAGGAACCAGAGTGAGTGAAGGACACAGGGGACCACGAGGGAACTGACAGAGGGGAAAAAGAAAAAAAAAAAGGATTCTTTGCTATAGAAGAATAGCTCACCACTGCAGACCAAAGACTGCTTGGTGCAGCAAGCGTGGCTGTGTGGCCACTCCAGCAGGAAGGCAGCGACAGCTGCTTTGTTGCTCACTGTGAAGCAGATTCCTGACCTGGACCTAGAGTATCTTATGCAGTCAGAGAAGCAGTGTGAGCACAAGACACCACTTTCCTAGTGGCCCCCAGAGTCAGCAGAAGTGGGTGAGACAGAGCAGTGCCCCAGGACACTGCTGCACGGAAGAGCAGCAGCAGATAGACCGAGTTACCATTTTATTTCAAAGGGCATGAAGCTTAAACTCCAGCTGCAAAACACCCCATGGGCCACGTCGCTGCCAACGTCCCAGAGTGAAATGAGGATGGAGCCTCTGGTCACAGTAGACAACCAGCAGGTGGACATCAGACTGGGGGAATTCTGCTGAGAAGTAGGCCCTGGGGCCACCAAGAATCCACTCTAGTGGCCACCAAAAATCAATCCTACCCTTAAATACAAAGGATAACAAATGTCCCCCTACTCCGGGTCTGGCGTCACAAGCAGGCAAGCAGTCTCGCCAGAAGTGGGACACGGGTTCTCTTCCTGTCCTGTGAGCAACACATGAGGGGAATCAGTGGAGTAGCCGAGCTCAATCCTGAAACTCACAGTAACTCTACTGCAGATTGCAGAGGTTGCTCAGTACAGATTCTGGCTCTGACTTGAACACTAACGCAGGACTGGGCGTACCAGAGAATTTGTTTCCTTTTTGTTTTTCTCTTTCTCTCTTCACTTATTAGATTGCTTAATTTTCCTCTTTCTGTCTTTCTTTTTCTTTTTTGTGAGGGAGGGGTTGCTTAGATTTTGACTTTTATGTTTAATTCATTATGTCTGTCCTGTTTTTTTCTGTAAATGTTTTTCTTAATTTTTAGGAATTTTCATGTGAATGAGCATTGTCTCTGGTCTTTCTCATTACCGCAATACTCTTCTGTGTCTCCCTTTATTCCTTCTCTTCTATCTTCTTCTCCAGTTTCTCAAAGCTTAGGTGACCATAATTTGTCCTTCAGCCCTATTTCTATATATTTGTCTTCCATTATCAACCTGTTTTCTCCTGTATTCCTTTTAAATTATCACAGGATAAACTCACTTTACCAAAGGAAAATTAATTGCATAGAAGTTCTCGGTTTATATTGAATGTTGTTATATAACTATAGAACCTTATCCTATGGTTAAGGATACTAAATTAGCAGTTATCACAGTTTGTCAGTTTCTAGGCTGTGCTTGATGATATTGTTCTTGGTAATCATACTACTTTACCACATGCCTGTTGTAATCAGTTGTTCACCCCGGTATGAAAACACTGCGATTGTCTGGGGTAGTAAACATACCCGTAGTGCAGTACCAAAGGACTGAGTGCTGACACAAATTGACAGCAGCTTCTCATCATTAAAGTAGGAAAATACTTTAATGATCTTGGAACAGACCCAAAGACCAAGAAGATATCTCTGAGGAATAGACATTTTCTAAGAAAGCCTCAATACCAGAGATAAAGCTACTTAACATAAGAAAAATATAAGAACAAACACAGAAAACATATTAAAATGCAAAATGACAAGACACAGAAGCATAACGTAACCCCAGACCCTAAGCTCATAGAGGATAAATCCAGGGACCAATGAGAGACAAGAAATCAAAAGCCACTAACCTGAATTTTCTGAAATGATAGAGGCAGAAGTTAAAAAACAAACAATCAAAAAAAAAAAAAAAAAAAAAAAAAAAAAAAAAAAAAAAAAAAAAAAAAAAAAAAAAAA